>PVJH01001738.1:176377-194613 GCA_004026705.1 Nesogale talazaci
GGCCTGTGATTTTCCTGATGCCATTGTATGTGTTTTGTGAGTCTGAAGACAACTTGGGACATATGGGCTAATATCCAACTTATGACCTTGGATTGGACTGGGTTGGAATGATTTCTCAATGTTCCATTCCTCTTGTATATAAGCCTATCCCTTAATGTGTGCTTATGAGTATGTCTCTAGTCTACCCAGGTTAACACAAGCTCTGGTGGTGATGAAGCTTTGGTGATGCAATGGCTATGTTCTAGGCTGTGATCCCTGTGGTCCAAAACCACCAGCAGCTCCTTGGTGGGGAAATAGAGCTCTGTTTTTAGTGTAAGCAATTAGAGTCTGGGGAACACACAGGGGGTTGCTTACAGTCGGCATTGACTCCATGGCAATGAGGTTTATCCTCTCTTGAAAAACGACTTCTTGTTCTATCCATTTGAATGCTTTACAACTATATTTTCCCCTCTATTCACACAAGGTTTTTTTTTTCTGCATTGCAGAGTGATATCTGTTTTCTTTCTTTCTTTTTAATCTTAAAATTCTACTTTATTTTGAATTGTTTTACATAGCTTAACTTCTGGACATTGATGTCTTAGTTGATCTCAAGTGTTTGTTTTCAGTTCTTTTATAAAGTTGGGTTTTCATCAATTCTTTGATCACCTCCTTCTCTGTAAATACCCTTATTTCTCCAGTATAACTGGGAAACGTTTTTCTACATATAAAATTATTGGCTGGAATTTTTTTCTTTTAGTGTATTGTACAAATCATTCTACTGTTGTCTTGCATGCAGAGAAATCTAAGCTTATTCTTCTTTTCATTTGAAGGTTCTTAGTCCCTAGCTCCTCTGAGGACTCTCACTTTCTCCTTATCGAAAAGTTTGACTGCACTATGTCACAATGATTTTCTTTTGATATTTTTCTTTTGAGGTTTCTCTCTGCTGCAAATCTTGTACTATTTATTCTGTATCTTTGTAGGCTACTTCCTGTTTGAGAATTCTAAAGAGTTGTAAATTATTCCTCTTGACAGTGTCCTACAAATGACTTAAGTCTCCAAACTTTTATGCTTTTTTTGTTACATTGTTTTTGTTAATTGGATTCCAGAAATTTAGTTTTTAATTATATGAATTATCATTTTGAACTTTTAAAGTATTGTCTAATTCTTTTCCTTTAAGATTGCAATTCTGGATTTTATTTATTTTTATTGCTAATGATGTAAAGATTTGACTTTTTCAATGTCTTCCATAGATCTCCCAATATTTTTCTTCATCAGTTGAAATTATCAGAACAAAAGTCTCCTTAATTGTTTTTCTTGTGATACCCAAGTTTTTAACTCTCAAGAGAATTATTTTTAGACAGGGTTTTGTGAGGATAGTGAACTCTATGAAGTGGTTAAGAGGAGGAAAAATAGAAACTACAAAATAAAAATTAATTAATAAGGAAAAATATAATTAAGCAAAAAACCCTCACAGCTTTTATGAGTTCTTCCCTTATTGACCAGCATCCCTTTAGAGTGCAATGCAAGAGTACCCCAAACCCTCAATAGTGCACAGCCATTGGCCATTTAGAGGTAGCATCATGGGAGTCTAGGCCGTTCAGCAAGAGCAGGAGGTGAGCTAACAGGCTGGGGTGGGAACAATGGGAGCACCAAGGAAGCAATGGACCAAGCCTATGAGAGTGACAAGGTAGTGGAGGTGCTCTGAGACACCAACAGAGCGCCATGGTGCTGGGAAAGCACCAGGAAAATGGGGGACACTGGCTGTTGTCACCCTGGCAGGTTCAGTGGAGACGCTGGAGCGCCAATCCACCTGTGAGGGTACAGACCTGTATCTCCCCTGAGCTCTCCAGGTTTCTGGAGAAGGAAGGCTGATTCCTCCCCTTCTTTCTCCTCAAGGGTGGGACAGGTCCACCCATTTCTCCTTTGCATTCTGTTCCCACCCACAGTTTCTAGAGTATGGAGGCTTCTGTTCCCTTAACTTCTATCTTGTCTTCCAAGCATCCAGGCACCCTTTTTTTTTGGGGGGGGGGGCTTCACTGCCCTCTGGTGGTGGGAGTAGGAGGCCCAGCCTCTGCTCCTGTAGAGCCTCTGCAGGAATTGAACCTCCATCCCAGTGAGCCGCAGTCCTGCACACAACCACTATGCCACCGGGGCTCAGTCCCTTTTTTTCTTTTGTGTTGGTTTTTCTTCTGTTTTTTGTAGAGGGACTTTTCTTTTGCAAATATCCAAGTGTCAATATTCACCCAGAATTCTAAAGGTGGTTCATTTTGGATGAAACATGTGTCCTGCTGTTAGATGAAGACTTTTAAATCTCAGCTTTGTGGGATGCATTAGAAAGTACAGTGGGATCCCATTGGAAAGGAATTTAAGGACAAAATTTAAAATTTCCAAATGAACACAATTCCTCAGATCCCATTAGTCGACATACAGATCCAAGAGTGGAATGGAGAACAAGTGCTCTCTCAAAATACATGTATCATATGAAAATAAATGAATCCAACAATATATTTTAGGACTCAATGATATGGAGAGATCTAATAAACATTACACTGATTATAATAATCAATTTGATCATGAAATTGTGATTGAGACTTCAGAACTGTAAACATCATATTTGGGTGACTTGATTGTTTTTAATTTTTTTTCTTCCTTATGGGAAAATTCCCCTCAGTGAAATTTTCTCATCGCTATAAATATTCTGATCCATTCTGTTTTCAGTTCACACATTCCTTTTTTTCTCACATCGGTTAAAAGTGAGAATAAAGAAAATTCAATTAGCCATGTTTTATTACCCTTTTAACAACTTTTTATTACCACTATGCTCTAGGCCATTGCTCAATTTTTTTCATGTTTAATCATTTTACTGGGGGCTCATACATCATTTCTCATAATACATAAATACATATATTGTGCCACACTTCTTCAAATGCCTTCAGCTGTCTTCACTCTCTGAACCTCCACCTTTCCATCTGAGCCTCTGACCTTAGCCTCCCATCCTTTCCCCTCCACCCTTGCTCCCCATTCCCTACCAACTCTCAATACTCCATAAATTATTGTTTTTGTCATAACTTACACTGCTCAATGCCTCCCCTTGTCCTCTCCCCCAGTGTTTGTCCCCCCAGTAGGGGGTTATAGGTAGATCTCTGAAGTTGGCTATCCCACTTTCCCTCCACCCAACCTGCAGCTTCATTTCTACTACTGGTCCCAGGGCGTTCATCCATCCTGGGTTTCCTGCATTTCCACTTCTCATCTCCACAGTAGTGTGGAAGTAGGATCGTGACAGTTGGAGGAAGGAAGCCTTCAGGAACTAGAGGAAAGGATCATTGCTCAATTTTATGAGTAAACACTACACAAGACTAATTTCAAGAGAAAGCACTTTACCTTGGTTTCAAGGCAAAAGATGTCATCAGACAAAGAAGACCAGGAACCACCAGGTTCAAAATTTTTTGAAAGGCTTTAGAATAAATATATACAACAAAATAGTTGAGCTCATTTCACACAAAAAGTAGCAAAAGGTAATCTGCTACATTTTCACAGAAATAAGGTGATGTAGGTTTTGATCACAGAATCAAGTGCATCTCCACTGAGGTACTTCCACAAGTTTGCTAGACTAATTCATGATACATTGATGTAACATGGCTTATAAATTATGTGTAAAAATAATTCCATACAGTGTATTTAGAAATTACTGGCAGGGTTGGGGGGAGTCACATGACAAAAAAATCTGGAACTGGTGCATAAAAACATGGGCATATTTCAAATGTCATTTTAAATGAAGGATTACACTTCAAAAAAAACACATTAAGCTATCTTTTTGTGGGTTTGTCTCCCTACTTGTGATCCAGTCAATGAGGACTCATTCATTGCAACCCAAACCCCAACTCACAACCCCCACAACTCTGAGAGGGCTCCTTAATCTCTTGAAATTACCACAACCTTGAAATTTATGTGCTTATAAGTTTATCAATAGAAAAAGAGGAATACCTAACTGGAAGCAATCGGGGAAAACAAAGGGAGAAACACACACAAAAAAGCAGAAGCACCAAAATACATACATACATAAGAAATGATCACAGAAAATGCAGAGACAAAAAATTATTCTAGAGACATTTTAAATAATCACACAAAAGTAGTCCAAATGAAAATTACATTCATGGTCTTCCTTAGAGGGGAAAATGGGGAGATGTCATCTCACATACTTTACAAATGTTATTGGGAGACAATAGAGTTCCAGTAGCAGATTACCATGTCGGGTAAAGCAGAATGTCAGAGAAAATGATGACAATCTGCAGGAGAGGAACTGATGGAGTGACTGCAGGACTAGCACACGGCTACAACACTGACAATGGCACAGGAGGCAGCAATAGCTTCTTCTGGTATGTATCATTATTGCTTCTAGTTGTCACTGAGTCAGTTCTGGCCTACACAACAGAATGAAGCACTGCCTGCCCTGTGCACACACAATGCTTTCATGTGTGAGCACACTGTGGTAGCTCTCAATGAGGGTCTTCTCTTCAAGCCTGTCCCCTGCATTACCAACCATGATGTCCTTCAAGTGAACAGTCAAATGGATTGCTATAGACACCGGATAGGATTGCAGTAAAAGAAATCCAGAAGTTAGTTCCTTCACAGTAGCCTAGCGTAAGTTGAGATTTCTAGGAATATTCCTACCAAACCCAAAATATCTGTACAAGGAAAAGTACAGACCATTATTACAAGAAACCCCAAAGATATCCTCATAAATGGAAGAATATCTCATGGATCAGAAGACCCCATTTGGTAAAGTTGCCACTTCTGAGACTTCTAGAGGTTTAATACAATCCTGATACAAATAACCATGGATTTTTTTCCAAAACATCAGAAAAAACAGACTACAAACCTCATATCTAAAGGGAAGAAGCCAAGAATTGGCAAGGAACTCCTCAAGAAAAAGAATAAAGAGGGCTTGCATTGTCTGACTTTAAAACTTACTCATACAGTCAGTTGTCAAAACAGCATGGTACTAATATGATAATAGATACATAGACCAATGGATATGAACAGACAACCCAGACATAGAAATCAGCACCATACAGACAACTGAGGATGCAGTTCAGGGAAAGTGGCTGCTCTGTCCTACTCACCTGGGCGCAAACCAAGAGGTGAGCAAAACATACCAGCAATGTGAGCAAATCCACCAAGTCCCTGAGGAATCCCCATTGTTGACTTCTAATTTGGGGAGGGGGTGGCCAATGCTTGGAAGCTCACCTGAACTGGTTGGGTTTCTCACAGGGGAGCCACATTGAAAGTTTAAAGGTGTAAGCAGTGAGGAGGGGGCTGTCACTAGACCAGTTCATCCTAGACTACAGGAAGAGTAATGGGAAATTGTATTAGGTGCACTTTTTGGTCAGGAAGGCCAATGGAAGAAAAGGGGATTAGACTGGCAGATTATGAAAGATCCTGCTTGCTATTTAACAGATATATTCATCTACTCTTAGTCAGGTTATCAGTTAAACTTGGAATTATTTGTATGGTCTTTCCTTTTTCTCTTCGGAAGTCTGTCTCTACAAGATAGGGAAGATAAGCAATCCTAAGGAGACACCTACTGGACCAAATCAAGGTGTGAACAATGAGCCAAGCACTGCAGGGAGCAGGGAAAAGCAAGGGTTCTAACATTGACGGTGAGGAGAGTGCAGCGTCCCTGGTCCTGTTGGATCAACTGAAATATAATCAAGATGAATTACGAGAGGTAAGCAATGGGTAAACATAGGAAGAAAGCAAAATGAAAAAAGGAAAGAGGAACAATGTAAGAATTATGTATATGTATAAATAGATGCATATGTGTAAATGAAAATATATAAAGATAGGAATATTTATCTATGTGTGCATATATATGTTTATACCCACAAACACACAAGAAGGACGCAGATAGACTTTGGGCCTCTACTGAAATCTTACCTCAGTACAAATGCAGTTAGTTCTAATAATGTGGCACTGCATGATACTTACCTTCCCTGTATAAGACTTATCTTTTCAACACAATCGCTGAAGACAAAATGTGTGTGAAGAAAGCTGACTGTGACCAGGTATTAAAAGACATAGAATCTGGAGTCTTAATGCTTTGAAGTTAAATAAGTGGCCAGCTACCCCCAAATCAACAAAGTCCACATGGAAGCATCCCACTTTCCTGGGTGATCATGAGGTATCGACGGGAAAAGGTTGAAGTTCAAAAAAAAAAACCCAATCTAATTAACATGAAGGAGCTTGGAAAAAGTGGAGATCTTACGCCCACCTATAAGATATTTGGCCAGTCCCTCCCTGAAGGGCTACAAGGAAGGGATGATAAATCTCTGGAGTGGGAATGAAGCACATAACTATCCTCCAGTTCTTTCCTATTTTCTCCCATTACTACTATGGTGTTTGTTTTACCTCATCCATTTTGTTAGACCTGTGTAGATTCCATTGTATAATTAAGAGTCCTGGATGCATGAAAGTTAAGCTGAATAAACGTTAGGAAATAGTAGCAAGTCATGCATCTCTGAGGGTCTATGATAGAAATGGGGGGTAGGAAGGTGGAGCTTATAGCAATGGTGATTGTACAACATCATTTGAGGGGAATGAACAACAGAATTGCAGATGAACAGATACATTTGATGGTGTCAGGTATGGAAAATAATAAAAATAATATAAAATGTAATAAGTATCCCTGTAGGGTTGGGAGGGGGAGAGGAGGGAAGGATTAGAACATAAGAAGAAAGAAAATGTCTGGAAACTAATGGTGGTACCATTTTGCTTTGTTGCAATAAATGCAGGAGATCCCAATAAAATAATTATGTAAAAAATGGTCATTTTTTCATGAACTTTTTGAAGCATCTTTGTATTGTGGTATCTAGCCCAGATTAAAACACTCAATAAATATGATCAAAATTCTTTTCTCTGAATTTCCTGTTTAAGAGATGTAGGAAATCTTACCCACTTGAAGAATCATTTTCTGAAATCTCCTTCACTGTTAAACACAAGAATTAAAGTTGAATTCTAAATCATAAATTCTCTCCTCTGTATATGTTTTATCTTTATAAGGAAAGGAGAATGTGATGCATCAAAGTCCCATACCTAGAATTCAAATGCCTGTTATAATGATCATAATTTAACCTAAGCTTCGCAGAAACTTCAGTTCTTGGAAATAGTATCACTGTTGGAATCTTATTTGACATGGTCAAAGTTAAAAAAAGCATGCTGTTTCTGGATTTCTAAACAGGGGAAGTTAGAGGTTATCTTTATTTTGTTGTTAGATGACATCATTTACTCAACTCTGAGTTTAGACAGGAACACTGTATTTATCAGGAAGATGAACTATTAAAAAGGAATACAGCAAGACCCAGCATCATTTTGAAAGTTGAAGAAAAAGGTAAAAAATCATAGCATATGGTTATTCTCCTCCAAATTATAGTATATGACAATATACAAAACAAAGAAATTTCCATGGAGCACTTAGGAAATATAAAAAGACATGTATGCCTTATTTTATCTCCATTAATAATATGAGCCTAATATAAAGCTCTACTATTTGTCAAGTTCTATCATGATAGTATTTGATACTGAAAATTTTAAGGCAGAATCGACATTTCAATCTGGGCTGTAATGGCTGTGCAGAAAGAAGTCCATGTAGCAGATGAGAGATGACCATTTTTTGCTAGGGCTGTTTCTAGGTTAGCCATTGGCTTCCATTTGAGAAATGAGAATTCAAGAGCATTCCCACCATTCCCAAAATGCTAAGACTCAATCACCGTGTCCAAAGTGACTGTACAATGTGGTTTATGCTGGACATCTATAATTCCTGTGGGAGTCTGCAGTTGTGGTATATCCTAAGAAAGGGAGCCGACAAGACCAGATACCAATAAAATCCTTGGGCACTAGAGTCTCTGCAAGATACCATTTCACAAGGACTTGTCACATTTTTGTTGGCAAAATTAACTCCACAAGGAAAGGGTTGTAAGAATCATGTGTCTGGTTTTCCTCTGGATTTCACCCATTTGCCATTTCCCTTGACTTCTGTTGTTTTATATTCTTTTCCTGTAGTGAATCACATCTACCAATACAACTATATTCTAATCACTGTGTGACATAGGAGTGATTCACTAAACCTAGGAGTAAATTAAGAACATATGGCTCAATAGTATTCTATGAATTTTTTTAATTATTTGGCATAATATGCTATACATAAGTTAACAATGAGAAGGTGTTTTGATAGCCTACCAATTATTTTCTTTGTCTTCTTTAAAAATGCTATGTGGGATCCCTTTCGTGCTGATTTCACTGAGGGAAAATGACACAATATTAAAATTAATGTAAGCCAAGCAGCAACCTTTTAAAAACCAATATGAAAAACAATCATGTTAATTGAGAATTTATTCTACAGTAAGAAGGTTCTTATAAAGAATATGGGATCATAACACAAGTCTACCCAGCTAAGCAGGACTTAATTCCTTTTTATATATTCCTCTGTATGTATTTTATCTTTACAAGGAAAGGAGAATGTGATGTATCAAAATTCCATACCTAGAACTCATATGCCTGCTATAATTGTCATAATTTAACCTAAGTTTCATAGACACTTCAGTTAGGTATCAATCGGCTAAAGTGAATAATAGTAGATATGTACTGCTGATCAGTTTCTTTTCTAATTTTTTCTTAATTTCTCATAAAGCTAAAGTCAAATTTTGCCTATCAGTGGCAGTTCCTGAAAAACAAACAAACAAACAAAAAGGTCAGAGAAAGCAGCACCATTCTTGTTTTCTAGAGGAGAAGACTTTAAGGAAAACCAAAGAGGAAAAAAAGAAAGAAAAACAAATAGGCATGATAAAATGCACATCAAAAAAGTCACACTGTTTTATATTGAACAAATTGAGCATGGAAACTTCACTCGATTCACATGATGGGCAAAAACACCCTAATGGACTACAGTAAGCCACAGTTTAGTGACAAGGAAGTGCCAATTTTGACTATGGAAAATGTCTTGTCCCCCTTGATCTTGCTTTGTTTTCCTTTCTTGAATATGATGGGAAAGTAAATTAAAATCATATATCAAATGCAATCTGCTGCCTGGAGAGATAAATAATTTGATTTGATGGGACAACAAGCAGACCAAGGTATCTTCAATGGTTCTTTGTCGTGAATGTTTGTACATGTCTACAACAGAATTGCATGGATGTGACAGAGTCTGGAAAGTCATGCAAATTCTAGAATTTTTACTACCCAGTCCTTTCCCAGAAAACTTCACTGATTCCAGCTCCATACCACAGCCAGAGTGCTAAATCTCTTCCTGTGACTCAAGCCTCAAAATATTTCAATGGATCCATGCAGGAAGTAGGGGTGACTCTCTATGTAATAGTCACTCCTGACTCTTCTGTCTTAATGGAGAACCACAATTTTTAAAAATCATTTTATTGAGGGACTCATGCAGTTCTAATCACAATGCACACACACACACATACTTTGTGTCAGTATTTAAATCTTTTTTTGTGGACGGGGGGAGTTGCTCTAACAATTTTTTTCACAGCTCAAACATACATGCACTGTGTCAAACACATTTGTACATTTGTTCTCAAGATCATACTCAAAACACTTGTTTTCTACTGAGCTCTTTATATCAGACTCCTCATCCCCCCACTACTCCCTCTCTTATGAATCTTGATAATTTATAAATTATTGTTATTTTGTCATATCTTACACTGTCCAACATCTCCCTTCACCTACTTTTCTGTTGTCCATCCCTAGGGACGAGATTATATATTGATCCTTGGTCTCGGTTCCCCCTTCCTACCCTGCCCTCACTTCATCCAATTAGCCACAATTCCTTTTAGATGTGTTTCACCCCAAAGAAGATGGTTCCTATCCAGCATTAAAATGAAAAATTATTTGAAGACAACCACATTGAAGACATTCCCTTTACCAGTCACAGAATTAGGAATGAGTATGTGATGCACCCCAGTCAATGAAATGTGAGTGGGAATGTGATAAAAGTCTCTGACTTTATTCCCTGTTTCAAAGAAACATGGAGAAAGGGAACTCTTCCTAACTTTGGATATGCTCACATGAGAACTCAAAAACTTGTAACTGATTAGAAGAGGAGGCATAAACATGATTCAACAGCAGCACAACTCAAAGAGGGAAAACATCTAGATCTTACAACCACACACCACAAAAACAACCTCGGTTCCCCTACTGTTTTAGCCACTGCTAGTTAGACCATCTGTTATTTGTAGGAAAGGCATTCAACTGAGAAATGTTCAGTGGCCTACAGGATTGAAGAGTCTTCCATTCACTTGCTTTGTCTAGGTAGTCTCCTCATTCCCAAACTCTCCCACATCACACTTTTGTAACAACAAACCTGAATGGCTTCTCCATCATGCAAGTTCACTCTTGCATCTAAGCCTCTTGAACTCGTCACTTTCTGTGAGGGACGCAGCCTGCTTAGATGTCCCTTTCTGCCAAGCATGATCCTTTAGGCCTTTCAGCTCATAAACTTTTCCTCTGGCAGTTTGCTGACCTTAAACTCTACCCATGTTTTTCAATATTCCTATTGCTTCACATGTGTCTGGCACTTAGGAAAGAGTAAGTATAATACAAAGAAAATTATAAATAAAAGCTCCTGAACAATACCTTGCCATTAGTGAGCAATAAATAGGACAGAATAAAAATAATATGACAAGAAAATTAACTAGAAGATGGAAGGCAAGGCTTGTGTGTTTAAAATATTTGTATTCTATAACTGGCTAACAGCTTAAAAATACTTCGTAGGTATTTGTTAAGTGAACACACTGCTATGATATGGGATCTGAGAGGCCATGATTTAATGAATAAATTTCCTTTGACACAGGAGTGTTTCATAATAGAAGGTGCCTACAGTTAACTTTTTGAATAGTTCTATATTCTAGACTTTTCAAAGCAAAGATATGTGTATATGCAATTTGTACAATATTTTTTTAAAACTGCTCTGCCATTAATAGAACTTCTTGGCTCTTCATTGCTTTACTTATGGTACAAGCCCCAAGAGGAATGACATTTTAAGAAGTCCTACCTTTTGCTTCATATTCTTCAGGATGATGAGTTTTAAATTCTTCTATATAGTCACTTATCATTTTTCTATAGCTACATAGTAAAAAATAAGGTAATCTTACTATTTTAATTTTGATATAATGGATATTTGCCAACAATATTACAGAATCCAAGCATTTCATAATCAATACAAAATCAGAACTTTAGACCACATATTGTACAGTTGCCACATTTTTACTTATAAAGCATGCACAAAATGCACACACATACACATATAACACCATACCTGTAGCACACATAGGAAACTAATGTGCAAAAAGTTTGTGCACTTTGGGCAGACAGTAGAAGGCATGCATTATTTACACAAAAATGTGCTGATGCAAGAAACTTTTACTACACATTTGATTGAAAAAGAACAACAGAGTATGACTCTGAATTCAGGGCAATAGAGCTCAGTGAATTAACTGAAATTAGTAATGATATAATGGACAGTCTCCTGAATTCAGAAGCAGTTCTAGCCCTGTACCAAACTGTAATAAACAAATACGTTATCTACTTGTTCTTAGGTTCAACATGAACCAATGGAAGAGATCCTATTATGCTTTTTTCATAAGGTTGTTAGGGAAACCCAGTGAGGTATTATGAAAAGGAAAATGTTCATAGAAATGGTGAATGTGGAATAATTGGCTCTGGAACCACACTTTTGAACTTCTTTGCAATTCCCAATACAACCCATTGTGTTTGTGTGCTTTTCCTTAGATCCTATATTCAAATGTCTTATATTTTCAGAAAAAAGTATCAAGCATAATGTTGGTTATTAGCAGTTCTAGTATTGCTTTGTAATTTCAGGGCATCTCATCATATATGTGGTTTTCACATAAACTTTATTATATGAACATATTAATTCAGTAATTACCATAGACAATATAAATTTCCCACTACTATTATGATAAGGGGACAAAATTAATAAATGTTAAAACCTATGCGGAGTTACTATTCTATTCATTACCCACAGTAATCCTCGACTAGCAGATACTTATTAAAAAGATCATTAATCTTCATGTTCATGGTCAGTTGATAGGGAAGATGTAATCCTATTTTAATAACGAATACTAATTACTCATGAATGTAACTTCTAGATTCCACCAACAAAACTAGATTCAAGAATTTGACTGAATGCCTGCCTTGTGAACCTAATTTCTAAACTATGCCAATATTTCTGAAAACTAGCAGTAGAGACACAAGTCTCAGTTTACATTCATAAAGGAAGCAGACCCCCTGAAGGCCAGGCTGAATTAGGAAATTTAATGCAAGCAGGCCCCCCTATTCTGAGGGAAAGGAAAGGTGTTTCACGAGATCAAATGGGACTTGGATATACAGATCTGTACAAATGATCTACACAAAGGAGGAAAAGAAACTCTAATCTTTTTCTGCAACATAATTTGATTCTCATTGCAGGTCCACTTCTTTCTAGAAACAACTGCTAGCCAGAAGATAAAAAAGGGCCTGACAGGTTGATTTGCTATGGACTGTCTAGGCAACTCTGTGGACTCACCTTCATTTTGAGTGCAGGGGAAAGGATCAGTTTGCAAATGCTAGTAGGGCCTACTGCCAGGGCAGGATGCTGGTGCTTGGGAAACAGTGGTTGGATAAATAAGCATATGTGAACTAAAAATAAATAGATAACTCTGGCATTGAACGCTTTGAGAGATCTAGTTTAGCAAGGACATCTTTGGGAGTCAAGGCCAATCAAGACTACAATGCAGGGTCTGTTGTCAATAGTGATGAAAGGATACGAGACAAAATGAAAAATAAGTGCAGTATGATTCCAATATCCTCCCCTGATCAGCCCCACATGACTTCTCATAATCTCTCTTAATGCCCGGAGTTCTTGGGAAGTTCAATGGGAAGGTGCAAGAGAGAGGATTGACTGTTAATCCAGACAGCTTAGGAAACAACTAATTTATTAGGAAAAGCAAAGATATGGCCCTATTTTATCACATTCACAGAGGTTACCCTTGGAATGTTAGGATGTGTTAGCATAAACACAGCAGAAGTTTTAGCACCTCCTTCTTTCCATTTAAGAATCTTGCATCCACTGCTACTTTACACTAGTCTAGCCTTACAATGAGCTTAGATTTTTGATTTGCTTCTTGCTGTAAATTTTCATTGCTACTCCAGGAGTCCTTGACCATATTAATACTTTATAGCAGCTTTTGTAAAAGAAGGTAAAAATTATCATCATAAACTTTACAGTTTAGTGATACCTAATTGCATCTTATAAACACTTGTAGTAAAGTATTTCTACTGTAAACACTTACGTATTGAAACCATAAAATGCAGCATAATCATCTGCTCTTCTCCCATAGACATCTTGAGCAAAGACATCAATGTTTTTATGAAGTAGAATATTTACTGTGCATTTTGAAAGAAAACTTACAGCAAGCATGAGGGCCGTTCTAAAAAAAAAATAGAGATATAAATTCATCTTTAAGAACTGTGGATATTAACATGACTAATTGATTTACTTTCCCAAATGAACATGCTGCCAGTCTATGTGAAATAGCCTATTTTCAGGTTATTAAGAAACAGAAGCATCTTTGAAGTGTGGATTATTTTTTTTACTTCAAATCTAAATGGAAAATCTCTTCTCCCACTGATGTAGTATACTGTAGAAGTTACTCATTTAAACTCATTTTATGGTAAGAACCCCTGCTGGGGTCACTTAACTCAAGTATTTCTCACTCCTTCCCTACTCTGATATACTGCAATTCAAAGTGATCTAGGGATCAACTAAGTGAAAGCATAAAACCATAATATTAATGACAATGATGATGATGATAATAATAGAGTCCCCCAAAATATAACTACGTCAATGGAGTTGATTTGAAAGGTTACGGAGGCTAAATCTTTGTGGGAGTAGACAGCCTCAGCTCTGTAAGCTAGCATCTCCACAATGACCCAGCAGCACCACTATGACTTCCAATACCCTCAGTAGTTCACTTCATAAAGATGACCTATCCTCTTACACATAATCCCATTTCACAAACTCTGATTTTATCCTGTTTTTTATCAAAGTTTAAACAACAGTTCTAAGCAATGTGTTCAGTGACCTTTTATATATCAACACATGCACATCTCTTCAATCCAATTGTTTATTCTAATTCTAGTATACAAGCTTATAAATAAGTAGCAGAGGTCTAAAAGTATCAAACAAACAAAAAAACAGATCAAGGAAATTAATATAAATAAACTAAATATTTGAACATGTTCTTCTTTGATTACTACGAAACCCCTTTAGGTAATTTAATGTCAGATGACTGCCCCCAAATCTCCCAAAATGAATCAAGATTAAAAAGGAGGGCTGAGCCCCAGTGGCGTAGTGATTGAGTGCAGGACTGTGACCCACTGGGTTGGCAGTTCAAATCCAGCAGCAACTCTCCAGGAGCAAGTCTGGGCTTCCTACTCCCACCAGAGGGCAGTGATGCCCCCCAAAATTAAAAAAAAATTAAAAAGATTAAAAGGGAATATTCCAGGGCTGAGTCCTGGTGGCGTAGTGGTTGTGCGCAGGACTGGGACCCACTGGGATGGAGATTCAATTCCAGCAGCGGCTCCACAGGAGCAAAGGCTGGCCTCCTACTCCCTCCACCAGAGGGCAGTGATGCCCCAAAAAACAAAACAAGCAAAAAAGGAATATACCACATTTCCTGAAGTATAAGCCACCTGAATCAGCCACAAAAACTGCATTAAAAATGTGCTGATAAACTTGGCTTATACATGAGTATATACTGAAAATATTCATCACGCTGCGCAGTTAGAATAAAGGTTTTCCTATTTGAATGGTGATTGGTATGGATGAGTCCACTGTACACAGATGATTGCAAATTAATCATCTTATAATGTAATCTTTCTGACATGATCCTTAATTCTCCAGAACACTCAAAGAGAAAGAACTACTGCACCTTTTTTTCCCAGTCCACAGCATGTATATCTGCTTTTTTCCATATTAGAAGCATCATCATAACCTCTCTTTCCTCTTTGATGGCAAGTAACAGTGGTGTGAGATCATCTTGTAAAGCAGCAAAAACTATTCATAGCTTATAAAATTCTGTTTCTTAACTGAATTTTAAACTTTGCAGAATGTTCTCTAAGGCTAAATTAAAACCATTGATACTTGGGTTGCAATTTATACATGCACAGGCATTTTCTAAACATGTTTAAACATGTCTCCCCAATCAATGGTTGTCTGCAGACACTGGCCATTCTCTTATGTGTCATTTTGTCTTGATTCTTTGGGGAAATGTCTTGAGAGATCAATGCACTAAAAACCTTACATTGCCCACATTTCCCAACTAAAAGGGCTCATCACATTTATCCAGCATGATGAATATTTCATGGGTATATTGTAAATAAAGTGTGGTTTCAGGGTGTCCTACTTTGTGTCTGACCTTGATCCACTTCAGTGGAGCTGGTGGCCCCTCTGTGGAACAAACCCACACTCCCTGCTTAATAGAAGTCACGCCAATTTTGCCATCTTAAACAGATCACATAGATATAATTTAAGTTAACAGTGCGGAATGATACAGGAGGAGTGAGAGTTATCTGGCTGGAAATGTAGGCTGGCTGAGTTCTGTCAATCTTGAGACTTGGTTTGGAGGAAATTCCAAATGAGTCAATCAATACTCACCTCAGAACTGGCACTGTGCTGCCAGCAGTAAAATTCCCTCATAATCCTAAGGTTGTTCTTTTGCTTTTGTTTTTTTGAGATGATAAAACTCCCAAGACCATTTCAACTTTACTTTTTCTCTTCCACTTTTTCTCTTCTAAAGCCACACAAACCACTATTTAGGTTTGAAGGATAAGCCATGTGGAGAGTTTGGATTGCTGTTTGTTTTTTTAAGAACCATACTATATAAATGTTTGCCAATATGCCTGAGATATGATTCTCAGTGTTTTTGGAGATCTGGAAGGATATGACATCACCCATGACATTGTCTGATGTATCAGCATCTCAATTTTAAGGAGATCAGGGTGGGAGATCAAACGAGTGTTTCAAGGTCACAGTCTTTTTTACTTTGTGGATGGGCTCCACCACCTTTTATCTTAGAAGAGATACAGTGGTGAATAAGTGAGCCAACAAGGGACCATGCCACTATCAAGAAAGAGGAGAAGGGAGCAGAGGCTGGTCCTGGGGAACCAGGTTGCTGTATTTAGAGCATCCTAGATAGGGAAAGATTGATGCCATGTCACATGGCAATCTTCAAGGAATGCTGTACACAGAGATTTTGAAAAGACACAGGACTTTCTGCGTAAAGTGCAAGCCCACAGAGAGAACAAGCCTTCCCCTAAGTGAGGACCCTGACTCTGCAGCCTTAGCTCTTTGGATAGACAGAAGACTGCTGGCCACAGCCTGGTGGGCAGTTCTAACCCCCTGCTGCTTCATCAAGGTTTGGGGCCTTGGGAACATGACACAAGGTGGCTCTGAGTCCAAATCGACTCACAGACAGTGGGTTAATCTATGAAGAGCATATGTTTTCGTGAGCGACGTTTCTGGTACACCAGCACAAGATAACAAATTCATTAACATAGGAACCTTTAGGAAAAGCTTGACCTTTAACAACTACATTGAATGTCTTCATAATACCTAGAGGCAGCTGTACCCTCCAACATTTATTTTAGAAGTATCTTTTATAGTGCTATCTTCAGCAAATTCAAAATACTATTTGCACTTAGAGAAGGTTGGTGTATAAAACTGACCCCCTTAAATCACCAAATATAAATATATATTTTAGATATTTGATACAGTTGCTTAATCAGTAAGTACCTTGTTTCTCGCTTCTATGTAAGCACCATAATTCAGTAGTTGTGACAAAATTAGTATCTTGCCACAGGCTGCATAGTGGAGAGCAGTGTTCCCATCATAATCAATGATGTCAGGGTCAGCCCTGTGGAATAACAGGGCTTCGACACAGTCTTCATATTGGCACTGCACCGCCTGTTGGTATAAGAAATACAAATGGAATAGAAATTCTAAGAATAAAAAGTTTCCGCATTCACTGGCAAAGCTATATTTTTTTCTTCTGCATTTACTAGCAAAGATACTTTTTTTCTCTTAAGAGGAAATAGCATGTATTGGCAAATATGTGGAACATTTGGAATCCAAACCAGAGTGGTAGAAATGTGACATTGTGTAACCACTAATAAAACAATTTATTAGATCTTCAAAAAGTTACATATAGATATCTCCTAGCTGACACATAGCCAAAAAATTGTAAACAGGAATTCCAACACATATATGTACATCTGTTTTTATTGCAGCATTATTGATAAATAATTTATAATAAGTTATAAATACTATGAGTGACCATCAATTAATGGATAAACAAAATGTGATAAAGTCATATACAAAGCCAAATAAAAACAAAGCCAAATAAAATTCTAATACACACCAATGAATGAATGATTCTTTACAACATTTTTCTGTGTGAAGCAAGGTAGACACTGAAGATAATGTATAACTGAATTCACATGAAACAGCAATATAGGAAAGTTCATAGAAACAGAAACTAAAGCACTTAACAAAGTGATATGCCAGGAAATTTGGAAGACAGCGACTTGGCCAACTAAGTGAATAAAAGGTTCGTATTTATATCCATTTCAAAGACAGACAACACAACAGACTGCTCAAACTTTAGAACACTCTCTTTGGTATCACACTTCCGTGAAATTTTGTAGAAGATAAACTATGCCAGCAGCAGAACACTGACAGGGAGCTGCCAGCATTACAGCCTGGAATTAGAAGAGGACCTGGATCTTGGATTGCCATTGCTGACATTTAATGGGCCTGAACTCAAAATCCAGAATACCAGAAGGATGTTTATTTCTGTTGATTATGTCAAGAGATTTGGTTTGTCTGAATCACAACCAACAATGGAGAACATGGAGAATAATGTGTCCTGGCCTGCGGGTCCGTAATTCGCAATTCCTGGAAGGAGGAGCGGGAATTGGGGGGACAGGAGATGCGAGAAATGGAGACAAGACAGGATTCTGATCAAGTCTCGTTTATTTGGGAGAAGTAGACCGGTTTTATAGGGCAGGCAAGCTTGGGCAATTAGCATATGGTTACTGACAAGTGAAGGTCATCAAGTCTGCAATCAAGCTTCAAAAGGCAGGGCTGTTAACAGTTACAAAGGTAACTACAATCCTCAGGCAACAAACTG
>PVJH01001739.1:0-11073 GCA_004026705.1 Nesogale talazaci
CCCCCCCCCCAAAACAAAACAAAACAAAAAGAATAGTTTTATGGTTAGAGGGTCACTCCAAATGGGGAGCTGTATTAAAGGGTTGCAGCAATAGAAAGGTTGAGAACACTGCCCTAACCCTTCCTGAAAGCCTACCTGCCAGATAAGCAAGAAATGTCATCAATCTTCCCAGACGCTGACTCATGCGCAGTTGTTCCCTCCTGACCCCTGCCAATGTCCTGCCTGCCAGATAAAGAGATACTATAACAAGTGAATGTTCCCTGTTGCATAAAGGCTGTCCAGTCCTTTATGAGGGTCGAGTTTTTTCTGGCACTAACCTCCTCTTCTTGGTCCAGCTACCTGTAATAAAAGACTGATTCTTCAGCTTTAATAAAGTGGTATGATTTGATCTTGCTCCTGTATTACAAGCGCACCTCTACTTCCTGACTTTACTCAAAAGCTCACCCTTAAAGCCTATGTGGGCGCTCCAGTGGGAGCCCCACTGATAGCATTCTGCAGTGCCCAGAGAAGTGGGGGAGAGCTCGGGTTCTGGTCCTTTCCTACTCAGCGTTATAAGCAGACATTCCTCCCCATCTCCATCTCCCAGCTGGGGGAGCTCTCAGTTTCTGGCAGTAGTTCACTCCAAGTTGTAAGCAGTTACTCATCTCCAGCATTTCACCTTTAGTTACTGTGCTAGTCTGGGTAGACTAGAGAAACAAGTTCATAGACACACATATGGATTTAAGGAAAAGGTTTATAAACAAGAGGACTAGAACATTGAGAAAGCATCCCCTCCCAGTCTAAGGTCACAAATCCAACATTAGCCTATATGTCTGACATCAGTCTATAAAGTCTTCCTCTGACTCAGGAAGCACGTGCACTCGAAGCATCCCGGCACTGGCAGGGGTCTCCCCAGGGTTCCTCGCTTCCAGGGCTCAGGGAAGCGCATCAGCAGCACCCAGTGGTGATAGAAGCAACTCAGCACTGGCAGGGGTCTCCACGTGGCTTCTCCAGCTTCAGAGGTCTGGTTCCATCAGGGTAAGGCCGTGTGGCAGTTCCTCCAGTTCCTCAGACACTGCCATCTTGTCTTGTCACTAATTCATCCCAGAGACTGGGTCAAGTCTCTCTTCTCCAATTGGGAAATACCGTAAGACTTCCCAGAATTCTCAGGAGAAAACCAGGCCCACACAGAGGCCTCATCAGCTTCTCATTGGCTGTCTCTAGATTTACAGGCTAGACTCCACCCCTACATCCCAATCATGAAATTGACATCACGAACACATGACCACCACTGTTACAATTAGAATTGAAACCAACTTGAGAAGATGGCAGATTTGAAAAACGCAGCAAGGGTTGGGTAGTCTTAGCTGTTAGATGCAAAGGAGTGGTTTCCCACTTAGGGCAACACCATGCACCATCCAGTCCAACCATTGTGAAATGTAGCATTTCCATGGGCTGAGTCGAGGGTTACATTATTGCAGGTTGTGGCACAGTGGCGCAGTGCTCAGCTGTTCAATGACCTCACCAGCAGCTCCAGGGGAGAAAGGTGATCCTGCCTTGGAACCCTGTGGGACAAGTCTCCTCTGGCCAGGCAATGGGACACAATCTATGTTCATGCCCACTCCAGAGAACAGAACACAGGACTACCAAACAGTGTGGCACACAAGTGAAGTGATGTTGAAGATTATCCCAAGGTGGTTCCAGCAATATAACAACCCATAATTGCCAGAAATTTAAGATGGATTTAGAAGGCTAGGAAACAAGGACGATCACTGCTGATGGCAGATGGCTATTGGCTGAAAAGTTGCGAATACCAGAAAGATGTCTACCTGTGCTTCATCTTATTCGATTTCTGTTTGATTGCAAATGGTTGATTATTTTGAGGTGCAGCCACCTCATTACCATGGTTGTTTCCCTCAAAGACCTGCTTGAAAACTGAGCCAAAAGGTGGTTTCATTTGCAGACCTGAAGGCCATAGTCTCTGGTGTTCTCCCAATCTCCATCTCACCAACAAGCCTTCCGTTGTCTCTTGTATGATTTTGTGGTTGTTCTACATTTTTATCTCACTGTCTACGACCTTCTTCAGTGACCCTGTTTAGTGCACATGGTGGAGGTAGCTGGGCACCACACAGCTCATCTGGTTTGAAGGTTGTAGACATGGGTGTTAGAGCAATCCATTCACCCATTGCACTAATTGTTTCCAATGACCTTTGATTTTCACCAATTTTCTCTCATCCAAATGGGGGGGGGGGACCAATAGCTGCAGATGGACACTTGTTAGCTGTTGTTGTTGTTTGTTTGTTTTACTGTGATATGCTTCACAGATCATACAGTTTAATCATCCAAAACCCCAGTTACTACTTAACAATGCAGGATATAGAACATTGTCTTTGAGGACTATGTTAAGCAAACAGAACTAAGTGTCCCACAAAAGGACAGTCCTGAGCCCTTAGGTGCAGTGATTACTGTCCTTGTAGTGTTTGATTATGCCTAAAGCATTTTCTGTTTGCAGCAAAGGTAAATGCACATGTTGAAATAACCTATCTCACCCCCAATCTCACCACACTTATGCAATCTGTATGTTGAGCAAACAAGAAGCTGGACTATATGAAGATCACAGCATGAAGATGGAAGGAAGACTTATTAGCAATCTATGGTAGACAAAGGTTACTACCTGACTTGCTGAAAGTGAAGAGGATTTGAAGCGCTTATGGATGAAGATCAAAGACTACCTAGTATTCCATATATGTCAACATAAATAAAACAAAAATCCTCACAACTCTACAAATAAACAACATCATGGTAAACACAGAGAAGATTGCAGTTGTCAAGAATCTATCTTTACTTGGAGAAAAATTTAATTTTTCTCCTTCAGTTCCGCAAGCAAACAATAGTACTATGGGCATATCTGCTACAATATTTCTTTAAAGCAGGTGTGTTTATCTGGGTACACTTGAGAAACAAATTCATAAACATGGATATGTATATAAGAGAATTTTATACAAAAGGTAATTGTACATTGAGAAAACATCCCAACCCAATCCAGTCCAGTCCAAGGTCATAAGTCTGATATTAGCCCATATGCCCCATACCAATCTATAAAGCCCTTTTCAGACTCACAAAACATGCAGTGACGCCAAAAGCAGAATGATCACAAGCCAGGAAGTAGAAGTGTTTGCATCCAGTGGCACTGTAAATATCTCAGCAGTGGCAGGGGTTTCTAAGGGATTTCTCCTGTTCCCAGGGCATGAAGTCTATTAGTGAAGTAGCATGTGTCTTGTCAGTAGAGCATCTCCCAAGGGAATGAGCACAGTGTCTCCTGCCTCCCAGAAGGAATACTGGATTCCCCAGAATTCTGAGGAGAGGGTCATGTCCACACAGAGGTCTCATGGGCTAACTCCAGATTGACAGGCAAGACTCCACCCCTACACTCTTCATCCTCAAATTGACATCAGATTAGGTGACTACCACAGCAGGGCTGGGAAATGTTCAGTCTTTAGGACACTTAAGGCCCCAAATCATCTAACCAGCTAACATCACATGCATCACCAAAGAGAAGCAGGTATGGCCATCACTTTTGGGATAAATTAATGAAGTGTTGGATCAAACATAGGACGCTAGTTTTTAAGTTGATAATTTTATATGGCCTGCAAATGATGCTATTCTTAGAGTAAGCCAGCCTCTAACAACCTCAGGGTCTGTAGGTGCAATTATATGGTGATAATACATAAAGCTCAAAGTAAAGTCATAGAAGATAGGAAAGAATAAAATAAAGGAATCAGACATATATTACCATAGCATGCTCACATCAGCCCCACTTGGTGGTCCTCATGGAGGTGGGAATCGAGAGTAGGAGAGGGGCTATAATTCTAATCAAGGTTTATATCCACTTAAGGGGCATACAAGCCCCCTCAATAACAGGTAACCACATCATAACAGGAAGGAGCCGTTCAATAGACATACAGAAAGGGGATGATCCAGAGTACACATGTGACAAGATGGGCTGATCCTTGATTCGAGATGGCAAACCTCACTGTGTTTGACCTTGTCTCTGGGCTTCTCCTTCAGGGAAACAATCCAACACCCTTATCAGACAGTAGTGTGATTGCTCTAGATGGCTGATACTCTCAGGGGAAAAAAAGTCTCTAAGCAGCTTGTTTCCAAATGTGTAGTTATTTACCATGTGTTGTAAGCAGTGTCCTGGGTTTGCCATATCTTTGAGGTACAACCTGGGGAAAAACCCTTTTGTATTCCAGTTACAAATATCCATATGGCCCTTGGCAAGAAAAAAGGTCCCCCACCCCTGCTTCAAAATGTTACAAAGTGACGATATCCCTTTGAGAATGAAAGTATGCCTAATCCATGCCATGATCCGTTCACTCACCTCATAAGTATGCAAGTGCTGGGGAAAGAATTAGAAAACACAAAGAATAACTGATGCCAGGGAATTACTGGTGAAGAATATTGATTCTTCAATATTGACCACTAGAAGAACAAACAAATCTATCTTGGAAATACAGATAGAATGCCCCTTGGAAGTGAGGATGATGATACTTCATCCTATCTATGTTGGACATGCTATCTGAAGGAAGCAATCCCCGAAGAACATTATGTTAAAAAGGAAGAACTTCAATGAGATGGATTGACATGGTAGCTGAAAAAAAAATGCTCAAAGGTAACCAAAATTGTGAGACTGGTGCAGGGGCAGGAAGTGTTTCCTTCTGTTGTGTGCTCTGTGTCTACTAAGAACTAGAGCCGACTCAATGGCACAAAATAACAGCAAGGGCAGGGAAAGGTCATGCCCAGGTACTGTTGTAAGTGAATCACTCTTTCAAGTGTCGAAGGGAAGTAGGTTGAGGTGTTTATTCATTCACTTCTGATTTTAAGGTTATATTTTCTTCAGCAACAACAGCTATATAGGTATCCATAATTTTTGAACATTCTCTCTATAACAGTTTGCTTTTAGGAAGGACTTGCATGATGACCTGTTTCTGTTAGGCAGCTAGCATGGGAACTTGGATGTCCATTTTGCATGATCAGAGGTTCCAGCTTCTAGTCAGGAAGGGGTTGTATACCTGGGTGGGCATTACACCAGGATGGGCCCATTTGGATCAGGTCAATTCAATCCAGACAATGGAGTCATCCAGGATTGTCGACCTGCCTCCCAGCAAAGGACCTGAAAAGTCAGAATCCAGAGCCTTGCAGCCCCTTCGGCTGCAGTGATCTCTGACCTCAGGACTCTGTGTGCGGATGTGAAAGGCCCTGAGGGTGCTTGTGTAAACCTGAAACTTCATTTGTCGCTCATAAAACTCACTTGGATCATGATCCAGGTTTTGGGCTGAATTCTTTCTCAAGTAAAGCCAAGGACTGTGGTATATTTCTCCCATAAGAGAGATGTAACATACTGGTGCCATGACTTGGATCTAAGGTAAGCTAGCTCCAGATATTTTCCTGGATCGGGCCCTCACACCCTGGTCTCATGGGTTATGGGACACCTTTGGGACGTTTTATTCACCTCACCACCCTTGGGAAATAGTGCATAGCTGGAAAGGAAGCCAGATTCAACTCCTTGCACCAAAGCACCGCAGAGGCAGAGGGTCCCCCAAACCCACTCTTGGGGACTCACGTAATGTATTGCGGCAGTCCCATTCTCTTGTGTCTGTCTTCTCATCTAGTCTCATTGGAATTTGGGGTTTTGCACTCACCTTTCTGTGTTTCTGGGGCTTTCTTACCTCAATTCCAGGGAGGGGATGGAAACTCAAAGTCTTTTTGACTCCCGGTTTTCTGCTTTGTGTTCTGGCCAGCTAGATAGCTGGGAAGGCCTGTGTTAACGCTGTTGTTTTCTGCAGGACTCTGGTTCCAGTTGCTGCCCCCTCCCCACCCCCCGCTGACTTTCAACTAGGTCACAAGCTGTGGCCACCATTGTCCACACCTTGTAACCCCCCATTCTCTGGCAAAATGGTGCCACCCAGTGTCCACTATTTTGGCTCTGAGGCAAGAGAGCTAGCACATGACTCTGGCCAAGATGGTGCCCACTGCTCCAGACGTGTGTGTATGGGCGGTGGTATCCAGGTAGCTGGTTGGCAGGGTCCTGGGAGTTAGCCAAAAATTTCCCTTTCTCCTCTCCATTCCCGTTAGCTTTCTCCTGGTCTTATAAACAAGCTGCTTTAATGTCTGACAGTGAAGGATTGTCCATTTCCGACCGGCTGGTATCCCATTACTGAGGCCTGGATCAAAGGGGTTGGGAAGCGCAGCCAAAGTCACTGTTAACTTTTGTCTTTTAGCAATACCGCCTTCAGCGCATTTGTGGACAGCTCTTAACATGACTGCTGCCACGATGTTTCAGTCAGAAATTACAATTTTCCTAAAGGTCCCCCAAGTTGCTGGACAAACATCCCTTCCTGACCGAGATTTGAGAATCTGTTCCTGCAGGCAGGCGGGTTTTTTTTTTTGTTGTTTATTTTGTTTTGATTTTTTTGTGGCATGACTACCTTAGTGAGAGTAGGAAGCCCGGTCTTGCTCCTGGAGAGCTGTTGCTGGATTTGAACTGTATAGACAGGCAGTTTTGAAGGCTGTGGGGCCACCCCAAACAGTGGCCCTCCTAGGTTTTGGTCGAGAGAATGATCCAGAACCTACGTTGACTGCAGAGACTGGCTCCCGAACTCTCCCTTGGGCAGAGGCATCTGCCCCATGCCTCAGATTCATAGCACCCTAGAGGTGCATACTGAAGCTCAGTTATCGATCCTGAGGCATCCTGCTGTCAATAGCCTCCTTGTTTTGTGTTTTGTAGAGGGGACTTGCCAGCTTGGTACTCAGAACTTGTGCCCTCGGATGTATCCTGTCTACTTGGGATAGATTATATCCAGATAAACAAGCTGGTTTCATTTTGCAACTCTGTTTGGTCACAATATATTTTAAAGAAAGGAGAATCGTGGCCAGAGAATGGCACACTTTCCCTTCCAACCCCGGTTCTTCTAGAACATTTCTGTGAAAGGATGGGGAAGTGGGCAGAGCTCCCACATGTTAGAACATTTTTCCTTTTGAGGAACAGTAAAGACCGTTATTCCCAGTACACCCAGGACCCCCTAAGGGGCCCTAAAGTTAAGAGCAACTATTCCCCCAATCCTGAACCTGTCAACGTTCAACCCTTAGTAGAGGCAGCAGGGTAGGGTGGTCCCCAGGCAGTTTACAAGTCTTTCACTTTAATTGAACTCAAGCAAATAAAAAATGACTTAGGCAGTTACTCTAACAAACCTGAACAATACATAGATCACATCTAGCACTTCCCCCTTGTCTATGATTTACCCTGGAAGGGCATACTGGAACAGACCACAACGACAGACTTTGAGAAAGGACGGATGCTCAAAAGTGCTAGGAAGTTTGCAGAGGTATTACATGTGATGGATGCTATGTATCCATTAGAGGAAACAACTGTGCCTTTAGTTGACCCTGCTTGGAATCACAGCAATTCTGAGCACACGTGGGCACAGGAACATTTCTTAGTGTGCATCACAAATGGACTGAAGTGAGGTAGGCAAAGGGCCATTAATAAAGCCAATGTGACAGTGACTCACCGGGGACCTGTGGAACTTCCTGTAGGCTTTTTAGAGCAGCTAGAGTCCCTGATGAATCCTACTGCTGTAGATGTCGATTGCTACAAGGGCAGGCAAGTCTGACTCAGGGGCAAGTTTCTCACACAAGTTACACCGGGCATATGCAAGAAGCTCCAAAAATGAGTGCAGAAACTTGAAGGAGCTACCCTAGAGGAGGTAGGTCACTTGAGATAATTTGGCCCTTGACATCAAGGTGCAGGAAGAGGAAGTCCAGGCCAAGGAGGAGAGAAGAAAGCACATCAGGCATGCCCAAGTGCTGGCCGTACTTGCTAACTGCCCATCAATCGTCTCCCAGATGTCCCAGATGCATGACCCAAGGGCCAAGGGCTGTGTGTGTGTGTCAGGAATCGGGCCACTGGGCACGAAACTGCCCTAGTCGGCACAGGCCTACCTGAGTGCTGTGCTAACTCTGCAGGCAAGCTGGCCACCAGCGTGTCTCTTGTCCTGTGGCAAATAGCCATGAGGGAGGGAGCCCACAGGCCAGTGAGCAGCTGCTCATTGAAGATTGACCCAGCCTGGCAAGTGAAGCAGCAGGAGAGCTGTAGCGGGTCTAGAACCTCAGAGGCTCAATGTGGCAGCAGGGTCAGTGGATGTCTTTCTAGATGCTGGGCTGCCTATCCTGCCCTCCTGTTCTTCCCTGGACCCTGGGCACCATTCGCAGGTGAAACCGTGGAAGCTATTGCACGCAGAGCATGCAGAGAAGCACCCCTGAGTGCTGTTGGGGGTGTTTCACTGCTCCACAGAGACCTCTACCTCAGACCCTTCCCAGCTTCACAGTCTTTCCGCCATCCCTGGGTTTACAGTGGGCAAACACCCACGCCTGTCAGTCATAGCATTTCTTTATTTCCTGTGACACTTACCCACCTCCAAAGGCACTGCCACTTCACAACCTTAGCCCTGTCTCTCATAAACTGTTCACCTGTCTGTTTGCTTCTTTTTACAGAAAGTCTCTGGTTAGTGAGGCCTCTGAACCAATGTGACAGCTTCAAGACCACCAGCTCCTGCAATAGCTCAATCTTCTCCATCTTGGGCCAGGAGTGAATAACCCCTTCCAACAGAGTAGGAAGGCTATGGACCTAAAGCCCCACTCTGCCCGCTTTGTCAGCAGGAAGAAGCTAGAAATGTCATCATCCAGTACCCCAAAGATTTGGGTGCATACCTCTTCAGGGGGGAAATGCTAGGTAACTAGCACAGGGACTGGAATGTCCATTGCACATGCTCAGAGGTTCAAGCTTTTGTCCATAAAGTGGTGGTACATGAGGTGGACGTTATACCGTGATGGGCCCATCTGGGCCAGGTGAATTCAATTCAGCCAATGGGATCCACCAGGATCATTGACCATGCCTCCCAGTGAAGGACCTACAAATCCAGAATCCCAAGCCTTGCAGCCACTCGAGCTGCTCATCAGAGACTGTGCAGCGATCCCCACTGCCTCAGGACTCCCAAGTGCAGCGGTCAGGGGCCCTGAGGAGCCTGTGTAAACCTGAAGCTTCTTCTCTCTTTCATAAAACTCACTTGGGTCATGATCCAGGCTTATGTGTGAATTATTTCTTGAGTGAAGCCAAGGACTGAGGCATATTTCTCCCACGAGAGAGATCTAACATTCCTTCTAGCTAAAAGAAACCCAAAGAGGACCTTCACATTGAGGGAAAGTAGCCTTCAGCATGTTTTGCAGTAAGACCTTGAAAGAGGCAGTGTGAGCAGTATGGGCAGTGTGCCCTTAAAGGGGCAGCAGAGGTGACCTCTGCCACCTCCATTCTCCGGAGTCACCCTCAGGCTGCTGGGAACACAGAGAATACCTCCCACAGAAACGCACAGTCCTGGGTCATAAGCCTATGTGGGTTTCCCAGCAACACTCTATATTCTTATCTGAAGAAATATTTCGAGCATTTCCAGACCCATAACTTGCCTGATCAAATGATACCAAATAACCCATCATGCAAAACTGAAACTAACACGAACAGTGTTCACAGACACAGTTCCAAGCGATGGTGGCTTGAGGCTTAGATGCTGAGCACAGCACCTAGGAGAGGAGCTTGAAAGAGCCATGCTCGCTGCTCTGGAGGGTCAAGCAAATGCCGAATGCTAACTTCATTTTTCATGTGTTACCTCTATAGAGAATGCCCAGTGGTGCATTTCACATGATAATGCAACCCAGCAATATAAATACTAATTATTATTTTTTTAGAAATACTAATTATTAACGGGGATAATTTACAAAGTAGCTTTATACCATAGAGATAACAGATACCTAACACCAAACTCGTGGACACACTTCATAGATCATACTGCCTCTGAGTCCATGCCAACTCAGAGTGACCCCACAAGGTCAGGGCAGAACGACCCGTGTGGGTTTCAGAGACGAACTTTTACGGAGTAAAAAGCTCCATTTATCTCAGGTAAAGCAGCTGGAAATTTGGAACTGCTGACCTTGCAGATCTCAACTCACTGTGCGACCCACTATGCCACCAGGGGTCCTTGTCCTAAACTGGATTTAAAAAAAAAAGCTAAAGTGTTAGGGCAGGCCGGGCAGGTGCTGATGTCGTGGGATATAAAATCTCCATGCCTGTTATATGTTTTCTTCCAACTCCATTTGATAATCCCTCCATGGTTTAAACACCTCAGAGGTCTCCACATTTATTTTTAGAAAAAAGGAGGCATTGACCCTGGTGCATTTGGGATTTGAGACAAGCTGCTCTTGACATGTTGTAAAGCAGGTCACAAGGGTCAGTTTGCTGCGGTCACTTCAAGCAACTGCCAAAATTCTTCAGGAGTTCGAAGGATTCAAGTACTAGTGAAGCCTGATTAAATTACCTCCATCAAAACAAGTTAAAGAAAGCATTCAGACCTGCCCATTTTAAAGCTGTCCTCCCATCTAGTTATATTCACATTATTAGATTTCCACACGAGAAGCACAAGGGTGTTTCTGAAATTCTGAAAACAAAGATCCTGGATCTAAGAAAGGAACTGCACGAATATGACTCTACATTCATTGGACCCCAAGAAATTCAAATGATAGGAAAGCTTCCACAATGTAAGTTAGATCCCACCATCTTCTCTATCAGCGAGCACTCTGCCTGAGAAGTTGAGAAAGAATGAGTGTATACCATCTCCCAGAGGGAAAACCCCAAACACAAGGGAGCCTTTCTCTCTGGGGTGAGAAAGGAAGCAGTAGAAGCCCAAAGGTTGGAGATGGGAAGGGACTCATTATGTTAATCCTGTAGATTACCTTTACATTGTTCCCATTCACGTGGACACAAGCCATCGATCATACCCTCGAGACTTCATTGGCAATGTTTCCCTCCCATTCTGTACTGCCCCTCTTCTTCCTCCTTCACCACAGTTCCAGCGGAGGGAGATGTGTGTCATGGTGGCCTGTAGAGACTGATGCTCAAAACTTGTAACTCGCGTTCCACTGATAGTGATGGGAAAACAGGCAATGGTCATAGGTGATGGCTACACGTGTAATATAAAACTGCAA
>PVJH01001739.1:11173-194779 GCA_004026705.1 Nesogale talazaci
CCCTCTCCCTCTCCCTCTCCCTCTATTCAATCTTTTGTTTCCTTTTTGTTTTGCTACTGTTGATTTGCCAACCTATGTAAGATAGGACTGGGAAGCAAGGCGGAGGAGAAAGCAAGGGCCTGGACCAATAGTTGCAGGGGGACTTGGGGGAGTAGGCAGGGGAAGGGAGCAGCGAGCAAATAACTTCATAGACGGGGAAACAACTAGGACCTTAACATCAACAACAAGGAGGATGCAGAGATCTTGGGAATGTCGGAGCAACAGCAATCTAGCTGAAAGGAATGACTAAGAGGCAGAAGGGTGAGCATGGTGGTGGGGCAGATGGAAGGTAAAAGAAAACTGGGAAAATTTCAGAAACAAAGCTATGAATAGAGGTATAGATGTGTATATCTGTCAATATATTAATCCATAAAAATAGAGGTACTGGCCTAAGTACATATATTTGCATAGCAATATATGGAGGACTTTTGGCCTCTGCTGAAGTCTTCTCTCATGGCAAGAAAGCTTCATTCTAACAACCTGGCATTCTGTGATGCTCACCCACTCGGCAGGGTTGCTGAAGACAAGTGAAAGGAACTATCATGAAGAAAGATCGTGGTGCCCAGCTGTTAAAAAATGTACTGCCTGGGGTCTTATAGGCTTGAGATTAAACAAGCAACCATCTAGCAGAAAAGCAACAATCCCACAGGTAACAGGCAGTAGAAAACTTCCCCCCCCCCCACACACATATTTTTGAGAAACAGAGGGTCAGAGTAGAGATCCAAAACCCTTCTGTCGACAATAGGACATACCCTCACAGCAGGGTTACAGGAAGGGATGAGTCAACCAGGAAGCAGAATAGCACTGATGAAACACAATATTCCTCTGTCTCCTTGAGGCTTTCTCACTCCCTCCACCCCACCCCACCCCACTATCATGACCTCATCCTACTTTTCATATCTGGCTATATGGAGCATGCACACCAAAGCAGGAGCGATAAGAACTCACAACACAGGGATACCAGGAGGGTAGGGGGAAGGTGGCAGGAGAATTGCAATGATCAACACATAACCACCCCCCACCCCACCCCCTTCCCAGGGGGCTAAGAACAGAGACAAGGGTGACAGCATTCAGTGTAAGATATGAAAATAATAATAACTTAAAATTCTTCACGGGTTATGAGGGTGGGAGCGTAGTAGAAGGAAGGGGAAAAAAGAGAACCTGATACCAAGGGTTAAAATAGAAAGTATCAGCAAATGTTTAGAAAATGATGGCAACGGAATGTACAAACGTGCTTGATACAAAGCCTTGAGATCATGGTTCCTCACATGCATGGATGTGGTAAGAGCTTCCAGAGTCCCCCAAAAAATGATCTTTAAAAGAAAAAGATCCATCGGTGCATCTTCTCCTCCCCAGTAAACAGACATAGAGTGAGGCACACACACAGTGCCACTCTCAGGCTTCGTTCTCCAATCTGCCATGCCCGAAGAAGACATTCTAAAGCCATCTGATCACCTCATTCTGTCCACATGCGGTGCCCGAGGATGCAGAGGCCTATAGCCTGGTGCATTCGCGGAAAGCTTTAGGGGACTCGAAATAATCTGTACCGAGAGTCTCGTCTTTTTCCCCTCCAGTGAATTCTCGAAATTTTCAGACAGCGGCTACAAAGCCTTGAGATCATGGTTCCTCCCCAGGCAAAGGAAATCCCCGAGCGCACAGAGCAAAACCAAGCAGGGCTCTGCATACTTCGCGACCAGGATCCTCTGTATAGTCCATCTCCTGGGCGGTTCACGATCCCGGACTCTAGGCTGCAGGTTCTGGCCATGGCATATGCAGTTAGAACACGCTCCCGCCCCACACCTCAGCGCTTGCAGGCTGCTCGGTTCTCCCAGTGCCTTCTGCCACTGGTCTCCCACCTCTCAACCTCTCGCTGGCACACAGGTCCCAGGCGTCGCCCTGTCTCGCTCGTTTGGGCCGCAGCAGCAGCAGCAGCTGCTCCTGCTCCCCTCAATAGCATCCTTGCTTCCCGGGGTATTTCAGCTGGGCGCTCTCGGAGTTTCACTGCAGTAAACGTAGGCAGGCTAGAGGAGAAGCCAAGTCCTCCTGCCCTTCTTGCATCCTCCCAGGCCGCCTCCCTACGCCCTGGGAATTCCCACCTCGCAACCACTCTCCCTCAGACCCAGCCCACCCTACCCCTCAGATGATAGGTACCACACGCACCTCCAGAAGGGGTCAAGCTCAAGGCTTGGTGTGCGGTCTGGACAGGAAACGCCACTAGTGGGCCAGACGGTGACACGGAGCTCTTGACCTCAAAGGGGAAGAGAGATTTGCACCAAGAAGAGCGTTTGACTGCGGGGCTTGGTTCGAGCGCTCTCCTAATCCAAGCATCTCCTCTGCTTTTTAACGCCCCCTTCCCTTTAATCTCCTCCCCAGGGGGCTGGGGCCGATAGGATGAGCCCCCGCCAATAAATAACATTATCAACTACTCGCAGAAATAAAGGAATTGCACTCCCTCGGCCGCTTACCTGGTGATTATGTTCCTGAGAATGTGTTCATTAGCCAACGGAGGGGACGGAAGGGCGTTCCGGCCTGTCAATTAGACCGCCAATTCCGTTGTTTCTGATCTCCAGAGCAGGGTTGCCTGTTGGAAATTCTCGAAAATATTTCAGTGCGGTTGGCCTGATGGACAAGGGGCGGAGTCTTTTTCCGCGGACTGACAGCTCGGCCCACCAATCCGCGCTGGGCGAGTTGGCGCGGAGGCCGCCCGAGCGCCAGGCGGCAGCTAATCACAGACGCCGCTGGGAACGAGCCTCCCCTGCAACTGCAATTCGACTCCGCAGGCTTCCAGTTGCGCCCCGCAGAGCGACAGGGACCGGGCCCAATGGCGGCTGGCGACGGCGCCCCGCCCGGCACAGGGCGGGCCAATGAAGGGGCTCCTGGTGGTGGGTGGGGCCGCGGGCTTTGCCCCCAGCCTGGTGCTGGAGGAGGAGGATGTGGCGCTGCGGTCCAGGGGGCGGGGTTGTGATTACCAAGTAGCTGAATGCCTGCACTGACAGCCCTTCCCTGTCTGAAAGGCTACCACTTCGCGGCTGTTATATGAAACGTTCCTGTGAGGCGGGTTTGCTCTTCAATGCTCTAAAGAGCCGTATGTATCGAACGCAGTGTGTCGTTTATCTCTTGGCTGGGGATCCAAGCAAGACAAAAGCCTCCAACCTGAAGTTGTCAAGGATTTGGGGTGGTTGTCAGAATATCATATGCTTACTATTTTAATGTCCTTCTGGCTCTATTGAGCGATAGATTCACCTGGTAGGTCTAGTTCTGCCATTGCCAGTGAATATTATTGAAAGTTCTGCCTTATCGCCAACACCCTTTGTTTGTGTAGTGTCCAGTCACTTAAGAATTTAATCTGCAGACGTCAATAATTTATGCATTGCTGTCTATTCTTGTATGGTTTTCTTCCTCAACTGTGTTTTAAATGCCTTGCCATTGGCTTCATGACATTATCAACAGAATGACTTTATACCCCATGGAGATGATAGATAATATTCTGTAAAATAAAATGGTAGATAAACTGACCAGATTTTAAGCGGGACACTATTGACCAAGGGGGAGGGGAGTGTCTTCATTTAAAATTTGATCTATATGGAGCAACAAAATTTTTCATAGAATGCAAAAATGGTATTGTAATATATTTGTTTAAATTTTAAAACACCGCGGGACATTGTCAAATTGTTAAAAAGTGGGATGTCTGGCCACTTTACAGTGAATCAGAGACAAATAAACCATAGATATATAAATGGATGTGGGGTTAACACTTAAATCTAGTTCCAGCCTGAAAACAATTAGCCCTGCTTGGTACTCACCCTTGTGAAGAAATCACTGAAAATATGGATGCTACAGCAAAATATAGTGAAGAATTTCAATGGTGTCTGGCTATCAGAAAAATAGACTCTAGGGTCTTAAATGTATGTCTTCAAACAAGCAATCATCAATCTAAATGAGGCATCAACTAAGTCCACGTAGAAGCAGTACAGCAGTCTTTGTGATACCAGGATTGAAAATAATAAAATCCAAACATGAAGAAGGAAATGGTACCAGAGCGTAAATTGTGAACTCCTCATTTTCAGAGGCAATAGATTTCAGTGGACACCCTGAGTCCATTTGCACTATCCAAACATAAACTAAGCCTCTAATCATAGTCATGGGATGAGAATAGATTTGTTATCAGACAGAGCATTGTGGAGATTACTATAGTAATCTACCAAGATTAAATGTCACAATTGACTTAATTCTTTCCATTGACTCATTTAAATGTTTTTATCAGTTAAGGGAAAAAAAGATATACATATGGATTAGAATTTGAATGAATCCCCTTCAAACACACTAGCAGTGGGACTAACCTTGCTGTCATATAAAGGGCATTGGAAAGTAAATTATTGCAGATGCAGTTAGGTTAAAAAATGAACACCTAAAAATGTGATCACCTTATCGTTTGATCTCCCTTTTGGCCTATTTAAAAGTTGTTCTAGTTTTTAATATTTTTGTTTTCTTTTCAACTGGGTTTTTTCTCTATTTTGCTATTGGAGCTAGCTTTTGACTCTTTGTTTTATTTTTTGTATGTTTCTTGGTATGTAAAATCCAGGATGACTGAATCTGTAGAGAATTAATGGGTCTTTGGAAAAAAACCCGGGGCCTTTGGGGGGAAATTGAGAGCTGATAACAAGGGGGTTGAGAACTAATGTCCAGGAGCAAATGAAGGGGGAGGAAGAGAGAGCGGAGCACATCCTGACCCAGCAAGTCTTGAATATGATGTCAGAGCAGCCAATGCACAGAGAAGACCAAAAGACTGGCCCCACTATGAAACAGGACATCCCTCACTAACCCGTAGCCCTGCAGGGAACAACACTGGAGACTCAGTGTAGGAGTTGCGCCTAATCTGGTGCCACCCCACCAAGACAAAACACTAAGGGAGTGCAACAGAATATCAAGGGGAACAGAGCAAGGAAGTCCTCAGGGAATACCAAAAATAAACTTTGGGGCCAAGGGCATGGCACCCCAAAGACTCAACCGGAAAATACTCCTAAAGGTCAATGAAAAGGTCTTGGATTAGTTGCAAGTTTTTCTCTTTTGTCATTGTTTGTTGTTGTCATTTTGTTGCTTTGTTTTGCGCTGTCTTGTTTGGTGCATATTATTATCTCTGCAGATCTGTATGAGTAAGATAGGCTGGATAAACAATCCAGAGGAGAAGGGCGACATGGGAGAGGAGGTGGTCAGGGAAAGGAAGTGGATTTTTAACAAACTCGGGCACTAGGGAAAAACCAGTAATCCAAAATCAACTCAGGGAATAGGGAACAACCAATAATCCAAAATCAATGGTGAGGAGGGTGTCAGAGGCCTGGTAAGTTTTGATCAAGGGCAATATAACCAAAAGGAATTACTGAAATCCAAATGAAGGCTGAGCATGATAGTGGGGCAAGAGGAAAGTAAGAGGAGATAGTGCAAAGAACTGGCAGGCAAAGGGCATTTATAGAGGTCAAAATGCAGACATGTGCATGTATTTACATATGATGATGGTGAGATAGATCTGTGTGCATATATTCATAGGGTTAGTATTAAAGTAGCAGATGGACAGGGTACTCCACTCAAGTACTCCCACAATACAAGATTACTTTGTTCTATTAAACTGGCATTCCATGATGCTCACCTTCCCGACATGATCACTGAAGGCAAAGAGCAAATGTGGCAAAGAAAGTTTATGGTACCAATAGTGTCTGGGATCTTAAATGCTTGAAGACAAACAAGTGGCCAACTCGCTCATATGGAAGAAGCACACCTGCCTATGTGATCATGAGATGTCAATGGGATCAGATATCAGGCATCAAAGAATGAAAAATCATATCATTTTGAATGAAAGCTAGTGGGGATTGGGGACCCAAGATCCATCTGTGGGCAACTGGACACCCCAGTACAGAAGGGTCTCAGAGAGGAGATGAGCCAGTCAGGGTGTAGTGTAGCAATGATGAAACATACACGTACAACTTTCATCTAGTTCTTAAATATTTTCTTCCCCCTCCTATCATGATCCCAATTCTACCTTACAAATCTGGCTAGACCGGTGGATGTACACTGGTACAGATAGGAACTGGAAACAGGGAATTGAGGACAGATGAACCCTTCAGAACCAGTGGTGAGTGTGGCATTCTTGGGAGGGTGGAGGGATCTACATATTACAGGATCTACGTCCCCCTCTCTGGGGGACAGACAACAGGAAAGTGGGTGAAGGGAGACATCAGACAGTGTAAAACATGGCAAAGTAATAATTTATAAATTACCAAGGGTTCATGAGAGAGGGGCTTGGGAGGCAGCAAAAAGGTGAAGAGCTGGTACCAAGGACTCAAAGTAGAAAGCAAATGTTTTTGAAGGATGGGAAATAAATGTGCAACTGTGCTTGCGAAGAAAGAGGTATTCTGTGCTAAGGGCAGCACGTGTACAAATGTGCTTGACGTGATGGATGTCTGCATGGATTGTGATCAGAGTTGTCAGAGCCCCCAATAAAATGATTTTTTTAAAAGCGAACATTCTAAAATTGATTGGGATAATGATTATACAACTCTTCTTGATATGGTGTAACTATTGAATTGTATGACATTTGGATTATGTCCCAATAAAACTGTTTATTAAAAAAAAAGATTTACAGTTTTGGAAACCCCATAGGGACAGTTTTAGCAGTCTCATCGGATCAGAAGTGACTTGTGAATTTGGTACGAGTTTCTGGTTGAGGGCACTTTCCAGTCAGTGGTTAGGAAGAATACTCTGGAGGCCCAATCAGTGTGGAGATCTCAAGTGGATTTTGTCCTTTCACTGTAATTATAGCCTTCCCCACGCATAATGCTCAGAATTGGAGACTCTGATACACAGGTTTTTCTTTTTCACTGATCCTCTACTGGGTCAAGCATGTCTTTAGGAAAGGATGTGAAACATACTTTTATCACAATGCTTAGGGAAAATGGTGTTTCTCTTAAGGGAGATGGTTAACTTTGGGAATGAATAATGGTTAACAGCATGGCAAACACAGTGTCACTGCGATGTAATGTTACATTTCCAAATATTTTGTTACCTATATATCTACCACAATTAAAAAATATGCATGTCCCTTTATAAAAGGGCATGTAAAGTGAGTTTTGAAGGAAATGCCTTCATTAGCTATGAAATGAGGACAGAATTGAGTGTTCTGGGGAAGAGAAGGCAGCAGAGCAAAGATCCTGGGGTCAGGAAGTTTGAAATTTTGGAAGAATAGCAAGAATACCAGTGTGCCTCTAGCTTAGTGAGGAAGGTGGGAGCATCCTGATATGAGGTAGATGAGGTAGACAGGGGATAACTTATCGAGTTTTCTTTATATTTTTTAAATTTATGGAATCTGTTGAGGCATTTTAAACAAAGGGGTGGAAGCCTTTAACGTGTGGAGGACTGGTAGACCAGGCTATTGAGCAAACGGTGAAGAGTCTATAGCAGATACAACTCAAAGTAAAAGACTGTGGGAAACAGAACTGGGAAGAGAGCGTATTTGGACGAACTCTCAACACTAATGCTTCAAGGCATCTGGGAGGCTGCAACTCCCATAGGGGTCAAGCTTCACGTTCATAGGTTGAAGGTTTATAGGTTAGAGATGCATTCCAGTCACATTCTCCTAAAGTAAAATGTATTCCCCTGAATGTCCCCCCATGATAATGCCAAGTTTGTAATGCTGTTTGCAAGCACAGGCTGGCTTACTGTTCTCTCAAAGGTTAGCTGTTTGAAGGCTACTTCCAGAAGATTGTCTGCCATCTAGAGCAAACGGACTTTATAGTCTCTCACATTAAGTAGGACCTATCCTGTACCTCTCTGCATGCAGTGGTTCTCGACTTGTGTGTCGCTACCCCTTTGGGGGTCGAATGACTCCATTCACAGGGGTCGCTTGATTCATAACAGTACACAAATGACAGTGATGAAATAGCAATGAAAATAATTTTATGGTTCAGGTTGGGGGAGTGTCACCATAACATGAGGAACTGTATTAAAGGGTTGCAGAACTAGGAAAGCTGAGAACCACTGCTCTAGCGTCTCCTCTTTCTTTTGCATGTAGACCCCCTAGTTTGATCCCCTCGTGTTATGTGACTACAACCTCTTCCTGTTAGCTATGGGTTTAGCAGGGTTTTCATGCCTGAGATATATAAGGCAGGAGGGTATGGATTACTGCCTCATTCTGTTTCCCGCCTCCATCAGAAGAGGCGAGCTCCTGTATGCTTTGTCTCATGTCTCTCTAATTTACTCCTGAATCACGCAACCACTACGGATGTGGGGCTGGATCCCAGAGAAGTTGACCTGGTTTAGACTACGGTAATACCACTGGAAATAGAGTGGAGCAGAGAGACTGAAGATTTGAAAGGTCCCTGATGACTCGCTTGTTTTGCCTGCTTAGGTGTCCCTGTCGAGCAACAGCTGTTCTGAATGGAGTTCATTGAGCACTCTGTTCAGTGTACCAGTGCCCTCTGTTTGGCTCATCACACTGATGGCTCTCCAGTTCTAACGACACCGAGGATTACTAGCCTGGTTGACATTTGATTTATGGGTGCTTTCGGGCATTCTTGAAGATGTATTTTGAAAGCACACGGGTGCCTGGTGGCACCAGGCATTCCCACAAGGAGTCAGTCTTAGAAACCCCAGTGAGGAGTTTGACTCTCCTCTGTAAGGTCACTGTGAGTGGGCGTGGCCTCAATGGCCCGGCCTAAGGAAGGATGCTACCCATGTAGAAAAGTGCACATAGCCTGTGTATAGACAGCTCAATGCCTCCTCACATTGTGTCCCCACGCCTGAAAACAGATCAGTCTTCTCCTGCCTCCTTGCTAACTTCTAGCAACCTAGATTCATTTTGCCCATCACCCGCACACTCTCTCTCTGCTATGGGTCAATGTTAACTGGTACTTAACATATAATATAGGTAGTGTCATAAAATATGCCTTTTGTGTTTGCCTCCTTTACCCTAGCATTGGATTTTTAAGCTCTATCTTGTTATGTACTGTGTTATTTATATAATTGTGTTAGTCTGGGTAGACTCAAGAAAAAAAATCCATAGAAACTCATGTGTATATAAGAAAGAACTTTATATACAAGAGTAATTGAATATTGAGAAAACATCCCAACCCAGACCAGATCAAGTCTATAAGCCTGGTATGAGCCCCACATATCAATGCCAATCAATAAAATCCTCTTCAGACTCACAAAACACATGCAATGAGAGGAAGAATAATTTGTAAGCTTGCTAAAGGAAGGAGTCTAGTCCATCACTCAGGTCACAGCTTGACGACTTCATTTGCAGGGGCGGGAAGGAGATAAATAGCTCACTGGTGGGCACACACACTCTCTGCTTCATCTTCCTGTTTACAAGCTATAAGTGCTATGCTGATGGAACCAGAACCCTGGAGCTGGAGAAGTCACATGAAGACCCACAATAGTGCTGAGATGCTTCCACTGCCATTGGATTCACAAGACCTTTACTAACTGCCTTGTGATCTTTCTTCCTGGATTCAGTATCATTGCATGTTCTGCATGAATTTGAGAAAGAATTTGTAGACTGGTAACAGGTATATGGATTCATATCGGATTTATAGACTTGACCTGAACTAGGCTGGGATGTTACAATTGTTCTTTCATTTAATGTTCTCTCTAATACACATGAGTGTCTATGAATTTGTTTCTTTAGTTCTACCCAGACAAATGCATGTACATCGTATTCATTATTCAACTTATTCATTGTATGAATATACCACAGATTATGAGTTCAACATTATAATGATGGGGCACTAGAGTTGTTTCCAGTTTGGGTCTATATGAATAGTACTCTTATGTTCATCCTTGTATATGTCTTCCAGGAATGATCCATCCTGTTGGGAAATGCTGATTATTGAATTTTATTTGGGTTTTGCTTGTTTGTTTGTTTGTTTGTTTGTTTCTGGGCATCACTGCCCTCTGGTGGGGGTGGGAGACCCAGCTTTGCTCCTGGAAAGCTGCTGCTGGATTTGAACCACCAAGCCAGAGGGCTGCAGTCCCGCACTCAACCACTACGCCACTGGGGCTCAGCCCCTGAATTTTAAATTCAATTCTGTTCTCCAATTCTATAATGTCATTGTAGTAATAATGGCAATAATAGTTATTGTTATAGAGAAAACATTTGTGTCCACGTTTGACACAAACTCTGAAGGGGTTTGCTTTTGGCAATACCATGGAACCATTGGAGCTAGGGAGTGTAAAATATTTTTAATTAATTTTATTCTGACTTTATTTTTATGCACTCTGGAATTGTTCACCCAGCAATTTAGAAAAGCCTGAGTTGGCTACCATCCTCTTACTATTAGAAAATAACACCCATTTATCTGCTATGCAGGTCCTAAATAATAAGCATAGCTTAGATCTTTATACAGTCCTGGAGCTCACATATCTTACCACAATTGACAACAAATAAAGCCATCAGCTTCCTGCTTTCAAAGCTGGATAATATTTTGACTATTTCTGCTTTCTGGAGCATAGTAAAACATGTTACAAAAAGACTTCACCACAAGACTTCAATATTCAGACCACTGCAGATACCCGAAAGAAAGAAGGGTGGAGTAGTTACATAATCTGGTGTCCATTTGGGACTTGAGAGGATTAAGAGGGAAGGGACGGTGCCTAGTCTGTCAATCTGGTCATTGTCAATGAGGCCTCTGTGTGAGCATGGCTTTCTCGTGAGAATTCTTGGAACTCTGGTATTTCCTCCTTGGAGGCGGAAGACACATGTCTTTCTCTCTTGGCTCCCTTCCTTGGAGACTCTCTACTTACAAGACTGATTCCTTGTGTGTATCCCTGAGGAGAAGCCACATGGATCTACCTTGATGCTGCCAGAACCCTGGACCCAGAGAAGACATGCGGAAACCCCTGCCCGTTCTGAGACTCTTACTGGATCTAGAAGACTTCCCACCTACTAGCTTGTTAGCATCCTGCATTTGGCATCATGGCATGTATTTTTTGAGCCTGAAGAGGACTTTATAAATTGTTGTTAAACATATAGGCTAATATCAGATTTATAGATTTGATCTGGACTTGGCTGGGAAGTTTTCTCAATATTCAGCTGCACTTATCTCTTCCTTTTCTTTTTTTTTTTTCTTGGCATCACTGCCTCTGGTGGTCGTGGGCGCTCCTCAGTGCTGCTCCTGAGAGCTGCCGCTGGATTTGAATCACCAATCCCGCGGACTGCAATCCTGCACTCAACCACTTATGCCACCGGAGCTCAACCCAAAAAAATCTCTTTCTTTTTTTTGAGGGATGCATCACTGCCTCTGGTGCTCGTGGAGCTACCCAGTGCTGCTCCTGAGAGCCACTGCTAGATTTGAACTGCCAAGCCTGCGGGCCACAGTCCCGCACTCAACCACTTAGGCTACCAGGGCTCAGCCCAATAAATCTCTTTCTTATGTACATATGCATGTTTATGAATTTGTTTTTCTAGTTTACCTGGACTAACACAAAGAAGATACACAATTTTTTAACTTCAAATTGGGGTACTTCCTTTTTCACTTCATAGTGGGAAAAAATGGGGTTATCAATATGAGTTAGAATTGAGTCCACAGTAGTTGGGGTTTGGTTTAGGTTATCAAGAAATTATTCCCAAGACAGGTGTATTAGATTGGGTTCTCTACTCCCTCCTCCCTCTCCCCCTCTCTCCCTCCCTCCCATACACACGCCTTCATGTAAAAATGCAATTATACCAAGAATGTGGTTCACACAGTTGTAGGGCTGGCCCAGTTCCCACAGGCTCACAGTTTAACGGTGGATGAACCCAAGTTCAGCAGGTCAGATGGCAGGACAGTCATGGTTTCTGTGATTGGTAGGTAATATGTTGCCCATTGGCTCAAGTCCAAAGAACTAGAATGAACTAGATGGAGGTCAGTGAACTAGCCAGAAAATCCATCCAGTAAAAGTAAACAAGATGTCTTGATACATGAATTCAGGACAGATAAACACTCCAGAACAGTAGTGGGAGTAGCGATATCATGAGAGGAGAGGGATAGAGAGGAAGGGGGAGAAAGGGAGAACACATCACAAGGTTGGATATATACCCCCCACACACACCATACCAGGGAGGCAAATAGCAGAAATGTAGATAAAGGTAGACAGTAGATAGTGTAAGATAGGAAATAACAATAATATATAGTTGATCAAGGGTTCACTAGGGAGGGGGGAAGTGAGGAGGCGATTCCAAGGGCTCAGGTAGGAAGAAAATGTTTTGGAAATGTTGATGGCATCATATATATCATATATCATGTATATAGATGTTGATGGCTTAATACAACTGAATGATGGATTATTATTTGATTTGTAAGAGCCCCCCAACAAAATGATTTTTTTAAAAGAGAGAAAACTGTGACCTGAATAAGGGAGTTGCATTTCACCTGAATAGTCTTATGCATGATTAGTTGCTCTCTGAAGACCCAATATGGGGAATTACTAAGCCTTAACTGTCAAGCCACTAGAATATGGACACTGGCAAAGTGACACAAAACCTAACTGCATAACTGATTGTAGAGCTGTGGGTAGGTGAGTGGAATGGAGGCTTTTGATATATAAAGCAAGGGGCTAGAATGTTTGTGGAATTTTTCAAATTGGGAACTCACAAAGAGAAAATACAATGGGTGGGGGTAGGGTGGGATGCAGAGTCACTTGCCTTTTGACCCTTTTCTAGTCTTTCATGCTTCTAAGAAAATTATGAATGAAACCCACTGCTCTTAACTATATTAATAACACACCTAAAATGTCAGCATTTTTTGCTGAAGACAAACATGAGAAGTGGAATGAAAACAATAGAATGCACTGTATTTGTTACTTTGTCAAAATGTAAACATAGACTACCTAACTCAATTATTAAAAAGAAAGAAAGGTCCATTATATAACATGTAAGTCACTCAGATATGCTTTTTGTGCTTGCAGATTATGGTGTTTAGCTAACTGGTTGCCTATTATCTTAAAAAAAAAAACAAAACAGGCTCAGCCCTGGTGATGTAGTGGTTGTGTGCGGAACTGCAGCCCACTGGATTGGCAGTTCAAATCCAGCAGCAGCTCTCCAGGAGCAAGGCTGGGCCTCCTACTCCCACCAGCGGGGTCATGCCAAAAAAAAAGTTAATAATTCCAAGTATTATAGTTTTGTTTATATTGTATATTTAGGTGTATAGTCTTTTTATTATATATTTAAGAATAATGCTAATAATCTATATAAAGTTAAACAACTTGGGACTTATAGTACAATCTGCTATTTTGCTAATTCATAAATTCAGAGGAAATGTTTCTGAGAGCATAAGAACCAAATCTATCTTAGTTTCAAAACCTAGTAACTTTATAAATCTCCTGTTAACTGAAACTTGCACGACTGCCTCTGTACACACATACCCAGGAAACCATTAGAGATTCAAAGCTTTATTAAATTTGTCTAATCAGGGAAGTGAATAGAAATTTTTTTTTATTTGAAAATTCAAAGTATGAGGGTGGGGAGGGAAGGGAAGGGAAAATGAAAAGCTGATACCAAAGGCGAAAATGTTTTGCAAATGGTGATGGTAACAAATGGACAAATGTGCTTGAAACAATGAATGGATGTATGGTTTGTGATAAGTTGCATGAGTCCTAATTAAATGACTATATATATATATATATATATTCTTAAAATTTTTTAAAAGAAAGAAAATTCAAAGCAATGAAAACACAAGTGGATGAAAGTGCTGTAGCAGCAGTTGTAAATTTGACAAAATACCATGTTCTTTACTTGCTGGTCTGTGGCCTTTTATTGTGCTTTGGATCAGAATTCTTAAGAAGATTAATACAGCCCGACAGTCTTCATTTTGAAAAGAAAAAGAATCAAGGAAGGATGCAGCACTGTGTTAGTCCGGTAGACTATAGAAACAAATTCATAGACACATATGGATATGGGGGGTGGTTTGTATGCAAAAGGAATGGAACATTGAGAAAGTATCCCAACCCAGTCCACTTAAAAGTCATAAGTCCGATATCAGCTCATATGTACGATACCAGTCTATAAAGTCTCCTTCCGACTCACGAAGTCACAGGCCCTTGGGTGCAGAATCCTGGCACTGGCAGGGGTTCCCTCATGGCTGCTCCTCACTTCCAGGGCTCAGGATCCATCAACAGCATCCAGTGATGGTAGAAGCAACTCAGCGTTGGCAGGGGTCTCCAGGCGACCTCTCCAACTTCAGAGATCTGGCTCCATCAGGGCAAGGCTGTGTGGCTTCTCTGGCTCCTCCAGCTCCTCAGACTCTGATGTCTTGTCTGTAGTTTGTTGTCTCTGAGACTAACTCCCCACACCTGGGGAGATAGTGTCTCCTCTCCACAAGGGAAATATTGTGAGATTTCCCAGAAGTCTCGGGAGAAAGCCATGCCCACATGGAGGCATCATTGGCTACTCAATGGCTATCTCCAAATTGACAGGATAAAGACTCCACCCCGACATCTCAATCATGAAATTAACATAAGCACATGACCACCACAAGTAAGGATGTAGGACTCTGAATAAGCCAGTTAAAATTTTGCTTAATTTACCCACTTTTCTAAATGATTATAGCCCTAACACTACATAAAAATGAGCTTTTCAAAATTAATAATACTTTAATGAATAATCAAATTACTTCTTGCTAAAATTCTGAGATGGATATTTTTTCCAAAAATTTTATTGGGGGCTCTTACAGCACTTATAACATTCAATACATCATGTAGAGATGGATATTTTTGTATCTTTTATGGAATAACAAATTTCCATGTGTCTACGTATGTGGTACTTTTGGCTTCACAACTAAAACATGTGCCTGGGATATTTCTAGGCCTTTTCCCATAGTTAGGGCTGTTCTGATGACATAGTGGATTATAAATTGGATTAGATTGCTAATTGCAAGATAAGCATTTCAAACCTACTAGCCACTGCTCCCTGGTAGACAGATGAGACTTTTTGCATCTGTAAAATTCTATAAAGATTTACAGCCTCAGAAATCCAAAGAAACAGTTCTTCTCCACCTTAGATGGTCTCTATGACTCAACATCAACTTGGTGACAGTGAGCCTTATTGCTGTTTGGGATCCTTTATTGCTTGATGCCATATCTCTATGCCACCAGGATAACTGCTAAAACATGGACACAAAGAAGTTATATATTTCACTCTTGAATCCAATGAAACTTCCATCAGCTATCTTATTTTAAAATAGAGTTTTAGAGAAACAATTTAGAAAAAGGATGAAATTATAGAGGAGATAAAGATCACACACCAACAGATTCATGGACTTGTTAATTGACTAGAGGAGGCAGAGAATCACACCAGTGACAGAGGAGAGCCAACTGTATTTTAATGAATGAGAATAAGACTCCAATAAGACCGTCAGAGAAGCTGAAGAAAACCAGGAGTCATGTCTGATGCTATGAAGAGGAACAGCATTAGAATAATTGGATCACCAGAGGTAGACACAACAAAGAAGTCTTCTGCAATAATAGTGAGAAAATTCTTAGAGAAAATCTTCCCCCGATTAATGAAAGAAAGACAGGCAATTATTTGGGAGACTGAAAGAACACCAGCTAGACTGAATCCCAAGAAAGAGTCACTAAGGCACATAATAATTAAACTATTCAACTTGTAGGAAAAGGAAAAAAGTCATTAGAGCAGCTAGGGAAAAACAATCACATATAAAAGTTCTCAAATAAGAGTATGCTCAGACCTATCAGTGGATACTATGAAGAAGAGGAGAGAGTGGAGTAACATATTCCAGAAATTGAAGGAAAATAACGCAAACCAAGAATATTCTATCCAGCCAAATTATCTATCAAGATAGATGGAGAAGTAAGAGTCTTTCCAGACAAGGAAAAACTCAAAGAAGAAACCCATCCCTACAAAAGATCCTTGCCAACACAGTATGGGCAGAAGAACGCACTCACCAAGCTCAATTAAGAGACTGTCACTTAGAACAACCTCACCCAGAGAGCAGCAAGAGAAAACAGCCCCCAAGATAGCTCTGACTTAAGGGTGGAAAGATATCAAGAATGAAGCACACACACACACACACACACACAACACAGTGATAAGAAAGGGAGGTAGGAAAGCACCCAACACACAAGGTATAAGATGACATCACAGAGTCCACTAATGAAGATAATAGTTGTGAATATCAACAGACTATCAGAAATAGGGAAGGACACAAATACAGATAAGTCACAAATCGACAAGTGGGGTATACTGAAATAAAACACCGGTGTACCTCGAAAGAATTCACTAAGAGAGAAATAAGAAAGCACACAGACTGGGAAAACATCTTTGGCAATGACACATCAGACAAAAGTCTTATTGCTAAAATCTACAGCACTCTGCTAGCTTCCAAAATGAAAAAAGCTATTGTTCACTGAGAAGGAGGGCAAAGGACTTGAACAGAAGTTTCACAAGGGCAGAAATATGAAAGGCCAATAACATATGAGAAAATGTTTGTGATCATTATCCATAAGAGAAATGCAAATTAAAACAATGAGGTATCACCTAACACCTTCAAAGATAGCCCAATTCAAAATATCAGAAAGCAGTAAGTGTTGAAGGGACTGTAGGAGATAGGAACTTTCATCTATTGCTGGTGGACATGTATGTCCATTACGAAAATCAATTTGGCAAAGATCTAAATCAGATGGAAATTAAGCTACCATATGACCCAGCAATCACCCTACTGGGCATATACCCAAAAGCAGCAAGAAACAAACCATGACCAGGCATCTGTGCTCCAATGTTCATCACGGTACAGTTCACAATTGCAAGTTGGAAACAACCCAAATTTCCACCAATGGATGAATGGATTAAAGAACTGTGGCACATACATACAATGGAATATTATGCATTGCTAAAAAGCAGTGATGAATGCATAAAGCACATCACCGCATGGGAAGAACTGGAGGAAATTATGCTAAGCAAAGTAAGCCAAGCACAAAAGGAGAGGTACACCATGGGTCCACTTAAAAAACTTTTTAAAATGCAAAAGAAACATAGGAAAAAAGCTGCTGTAGGCAAACATTCCTGGGGGAAGTCCAAATACTATGGCAGGGGTCAGACCAAATCCAGGGATCCATATGGTAGCCAACTAAAAAGGAGGGGAAGAAATAAAGAAATGGGTAGTGAGGGAACAAGATAGTAACACACCCAAGGGGAGGGTATTATTTATATCTCCACAGGGAAAGAGGTAGCAGAATTCAACCCGGTGCTCCAAGAATTGAACGCAGCACACCTGCGTGAAGTAGGGAACAAGTAAAGAGGTCTGAGGGGCCATCCTTAATATCGACTCTGTGGGCAGGAATGCCTCCCCCATAGAAAATTTACATCAGAGGACAACACTAAAGCTATAGGGAGAGAGAGAGGAGAGAGCGAGAGAGAGCAAGAGAGAGATGGCTGATCACAGTACACAGAAGAAAATGAAGGAGGGTGGGGGGGAGAGAGTAGAGCACATCCTAGGCCTCCAATTGTTGAGGGCAACATTCTCAGAACAGCCATTACATAGAGAGGACCATATGGCTGACCCCACTACATCCCTCACGGATCCACAGCCCTGCAGGGAACAACACTGGAGATACAGTATGGGAATTGTGCTTGACGTGACCCCACCACACTGAAGCAAAACATTGGGGGCATGCAACAGAACAGCAAGGAGAACAGAGCAAAGATATCCCAAGGGAATATCAAAAATAAACTTTGGAGACAGGGTGTGGTGTCCCATTAGCCTCGTGCAGAAAACACTCCTAAAAGTCAACAAACAGACCTTGAACTATTTACAGGCTTTTCTCCCTGTTTTGTCATTGGGGTTTTTGTTGCTGTTGTTTTCTTTTCTTTTCTTTTGTTGCTTTACTTTGCTCCATCTTGTTTTTGTGCAAATCATTATCTCTGCAATTCTATCTAGATAAGATAGATGGATAAACAATTCAGAGGAGAAAACAATGGTACTGAGATGACATGGGAGAGGGGAAGGAAGGGGAAAGAAAGTGGGTTTTAACCAATCCAGGGACTAGGGACGAACAAGTGATCCAAAATCAGTGGTGAGGAGGGTGTAAGAGGTTTGGTATAGCTTGATCAAGCACAATCTAACTGAGAGGAATTACTAAAACCCAAATGACGGCTGGGCATGATAGTGGAACAAGGGGAAAGAAAAAGGAAATAGAGAAAAAAACTTGGAGACATAGGGCATTTATAGAAGTCTAAATAGAAGCATGTACATATATTTATATATGATGACAGGGAAATAGATCTAAGTGCATAAAGTTATAGGATTAATATTCAGACAGCAGATGGACATTGGGCCTCCACGCAAGTACTCCCTCAAAGCAAGAACACTTTGTTCTATAAACTGGCATTCCATGATGCTCACCTTCCCTGCATGATCACTGAAGACAAACCAGGTATATAAGCAAATGTGGTAAAGAAAGCTTATTGTGTGTAGGTATCAAAAAATAGTGTCTGAGGTCTTAAATGCTTGAAGATAAACAAGTGGCCATCTAGGTCCGAAGCAACAAAACTCATATGGAGAAAGCACACCAGCCTGTGTGATCCTGAGGTGTCGATGGATCAGGCATCAAAGAACAGCATTGTGAATGAGGAGATGTGCAGAGCGGGGACCCAAAGACTATCTGTAGGCAACTGGACATCCTCGTACAGAAGGGTTTCGGGGAGGAGATGAGCCGATCAGGGTGCAGTGTAGCAATGATGAAAAATACAGTTTTTCTCTAGTTTTTAAATGCTTCCCTCCCCTACTAACATGATCCAATTCTACGTTACAAATCTGGCTAGATCAGAGCATGTACACTGGGTGCAGATAGGAAATGGAAACAGGGAATCCAGAACAGGTGATCCCTTCAGGACCAGTGGTGAGTGTGGTGATACAGGAAGTGTGGAGGGAAGGTGGGGTTCAAAGGGAGAACCGATTACCAGGATCAACATGTCATCCCCTCCCTGGGTTACAGACAACAGAAAAGTGGGTGAAGGGAGATGTCAGACGTGTAAGCTATGACAATATAATAATAATAATAATTTATAAGTTATCTTGGATTCATGAGGGTAGGGGGAGCAGGGTCAGAGGGGAAAATATGAGGAACTGATACCAAGGACTCAAGTAGACAACAAATATTTTGAGGATGATGATGGCAGCAAATATACAAGTGTGCTTAACACAATGGATGGATGGATGGATGGATGGATGGATGGATGGATGGATGGATGGATGGATTGTGGTAAGAATTGTATGAGCCCACAAAAATAGGATTTTTAAAATAGATTTTCCTCTCTGTGTAATTTGTTTCCACACTGTAGAAGACATATATTTTGCCTATTACAAACTCAAGGTCATCGAGTCGATGATGACTCACAGTGACTCACAGCCAGCCACAGGAAGGATCGAACTGCCCCTTTCAGTTTCTGTGACTGTAACTGTGTCTAGGAATAGAAAGCCTGATCTCTCTCCCAAGGACCTGCTGGTGGTTTCAAATGGCCGATTCTGTGGATCTCAGCTGAATGCGTAAAATCTACACCACTTCTGAGTGCCAGTGGTAAAGACCTTTGAATTTTCATCTCTGGCTTTTCTGTGTGACCAGGTTCAAATATTTAATTTCCTATGTCTCCATTTCTTATATGGAACCATGTTTTGTAAGAAAGTTTAAATTTAAAAATTAAGTTTTCTTTAAAGCATGTGTTAGCCCGGGTAGACTAGAGGAACAAATTCCATAGACACGCATATGGATATAAGGAAAGGGCTTATATACAAAAGTAATGTGACACTGAGAAGGCATCCCAGCCCAGTCCAGTTCAAAATCATAAGCCTGATATTTACCCATATGCCTGAAATCAGTCTATGAAGTCTCCTTCCGACTCACTAAGTTACAGCTCAGTGGGTGCAGAATTCCGGCGCCGGCAAGGGTCTCCACCATGGCTCCTTGCTTCCAGGGCTCAGGGTCCATCAACAGCAAAGCCATATGGTCTCTCTGATGGCTCGTCCAGCTTCTCGGACACTGCCAGCTTGTCTTTTCCATGATTCATCGTCTCTCAGACTAAGTCCCAACAACTGGGGGAGATAGCTTCTCATCTTCATGAAGGAAATATTGCGAGATTTCCCAGAAGTCTCAGGAAAAAACCAGGCCCACACAGAGGCCTCATTGGCTACTCAATGGCTATCTCCAGATTAACAGGCTAGACTCCACTCCTACATTTCAATCATAAAATTAACATAAGCACATGACTGCCACAAAACACAAAAGTTCAAAATCAAGGAAATTAAGTATGGAGTAAGTGCTATTGTTTTTCTTGCTTTTTATATCCTAGGTAGTTCCTGGCCCCTCTTGGCTAATATGCAGGCCATATGAATGATGCTGCCCAATGTTGATGAGTGGACAGAGTCAGGGCATTTCTGATTTGGATCATGCTCCAGTAGTACAAACCTTCTGGGGTTCACTTTCTTCTTCCCATACAGCCAACAGTGTTCTAGATGATGACTGCTCCTGCAACCCACATCCCTGAATAGCTATGAAGAGAAGTCCCCTGACAACCCATCAATGTCATGTAGCTTGACTGAAGAACAAACCTTTATTGCTTGAGTCATTGATAATTTGATGTTTGCTACTGTATTTTAACCTAACCTCACCTGGAGCGTCCCAGTGATGCTATCAATTACACATCCAACTGCTAAGTAGTGGTTGGTGGTTCTAATCTATCCAAAGGTCCTTAAAAAGAAGGGGCTTTTTTTTTTGATGGCCTATTTTATCAAGCATGATGTCCTTTTAGGGGTTGATCTCTCCTGAGAACATGTACAAAGTAAGTGAAGCAATGATTTTCAGTTTTATGTTACACTGGGTTTGATACTAAAATCAGCATGATCTTTAGCTGTAAAAAATTAAGATTAGGGGGCTGAGCCCCGGTGGCGTAAGTGGTTGAGTGTTCAAATCCAGTGGCAGCTCTCAGGAGCAGCACTGGGTAGCACCCACGACCACCAGACGCAGTGATGCCAAAAAAAAAAAAAAAAGATTAAGCTTAGGCAGAGGGATTTAAAACACACCCACTGCCCTAGAGTAAGTGGGTTATGAATTGGATGGCTAACCACTGGGGCAGCAGTTCAAAACTCAGCCACTCTATGAAAGAAAGAGAAAATATTCTACTGCTGTAAATAGCTGCCATCTTAGAAACCCAGAGGGGCACTTCTATCCTGTTTAGTAAGGTGGCTATGAACCGAATTCACTCTATAATAGTGAATTTAGCAATCCTCTAGAAAAGAATACGACTCCTCAGAATTTCTAAGATGGTAAATTTTCGAGGAAAAAATGACTTCTTTCCCCAGCAAGGCAGCTGGTGTGTTTGAAACACAGACTTTGCAGTTAGTAGCCATCAGTTTAACCCATGTATTACCATCGGGCTTCCATCATAAGAAAATTAGAGGAATGTATCTATGTATTATGACTGCTGCAGTGGGAAAGTATATGATTTTCTAAGTATTATCATTGGAGCCCTGATGGTGTAGCGGCTAAGCTTACCCCCTTTAAGTAAAAGGTGAGAGGTTGAAAGCTACTAACCTTTCTTTCTGCTGCTTGGAAGATTTACAGTCTTAGAAGCCCTGTGGAACAATGATACTGTCATTCTGAGTTGGAATCCACTTGATGACAATGGGTCTTCTCAGGGAGTCATATAACTTAGCTTCCCTTGTCTTTTAAGGAGTTTGTCTGTTTTATACTTGATAGAACGCTGCTTAAAAATAATAGGGCGAGATAAAACAAGTCTAACACTTTAAGCGTATATTGGAATCATAGAAAATATACTTACATCTGGAGTCCAACTTTGCTTTAGGACACTGTGAAACCTTTAGAAAGCATTGAGTCTCTCTGTATTCTGCTTCGTCATCTGTAAAACCGTAGCAAACAGAGTGTGCCCTTATTGTCTTATCTCTCACTGCAAGAATTCAATCAGCAACAAGCAAATGTCCCATCAAAACCCATGAGGTCACTACCTTGAAATTCTCAGTCCATCTGAGGAGCATCGAAATGCCCAATTTGAAACAAATAATGAAACTACATGGAGCACATGTAAAACAAGACATTAGAAAATTAAAATTAACATTGTATACTTCTAGTTGAGAGGCATAGTGTAGAATGTCCTATTGAGAATTACACCTGTGGCAGTGTTTATCGTCATGTATTGTGTACTTTCGTGTAACATGTACTGCTTTTAGAATGTCTGAGAGGGAAGAATAATAAATACTTTCCTTTTCAAATGTTTTAATAACGAGTTTTAAGTAGATGGATGAACAACTGAACCTACGCAGTATTTAGAAAAATAAAAGGCCATCATTTTTGGAGCTTATAGGGAATGATAGATGGTCTTCTAAATGTATTCCTTTCTTCTGAGGCTCATTACATTGGAGCACAGAATCTCAAGGTAACATTGTAGGAAAAATGAAAGGCATATTTGGCACTAGTTGCCTAGCAACCAGAAACATGAGTTATTGGCTTGTACAAACACATATCCTTATTTTGTTCCCAGAGTGGGTGTAGGTGCTGAACTTTGCTTCTACTGGTCAGCCTCTTATCCAATGGTAGAAAAGAAAATATTCTTTTTCCAGCTAATTAGCATACTCTGGGAAAATACCCAACTTTCTCTCCCCAGCAGCGTTAAATATAGACTTAGAAACCAGAGATAGCACTAACTGTTTTAGAAGCTATTTTAAAAATAAAGATATTTTGGTATTGTGTAATCTAGATTTTATATACAAAATATTTCAGAATAAGTTTTTAAAATTCAATAAACAAATTGCATGTAATTGTTACACTTCTTTGTCTTCATTTTATAGTGCTGGGAAAGCAGAGAGATCACAAGTCTTATGGTTATGGTTTTAAGAAATAAAAACTTTTTTTTCACAAACAATAAGGGTAGAAGTTCGAATTCAGTGTCCTGACTTTTTAAAAATATCATTTTATTGGGAACTCATACAGCTGTAATCACAGCATATACATATATACCTTGTGTCAGTATTTATATCTCTTTTTGGAGAGAGTACTTGTACAGCTCTTATCACAATCCATACATCCATTGTGTTAAGCAAATTTGTACATTTGTTGCTATTATCATTTCCAAAACATTTGCTTTCTATTAAGCTCTTGGTATCAGCTTCTCATCTTCCCCTCCCTCCTCACTCTCCCCTTCCTCATGAACCCTTGATAATTTATAAATTATTATTGTTTTGTCATATTGTACATTGTCTGACATCTTCCTTCACAATACCCAGGGAGGAGGTATTATGTACATCCTTCTAAACGGTTCCCCCTTTCTACTCCACCCTCCCTTCACTCTCCTGGTATTGCCACTCTCACCACTGGTCCTGAAGGGACCATCTGTTCTGGATTCCCTGTGTTTCCAGTTCCTATCTGTATCAGTGTACATCCCCTAGTCTAGCCAGATTTGTAAGGTAAAATTGAGATCATGATAGTGGGTGGGGTGGGGAGGGAGGAAGCATTTAGGAACTAGAGGAAAGTTGCATGTTTCATCATTGCTACACTGCACCCTGACTGGCTGATCTCCTCCCTTCTATAAGAGGATGTCCAGTTGCCTACAGTTGCCTACAGATGGATCTTGGGTTTCCCAATCCCCACTAGTCTTCATTCACAATTATTTGATTTTTTTGTTCTTTGATTCCTGATACCTGATCCCTTCAAGACCTCATGATCACACAGGCTGGTGTGCTTCTTCCATGTGAACTTTGTTTCTTCTGAGTTAGATTCCCTGCGCATTTGGGGTGGCTGTCATTGTCTCTTTGAGCTTCTCTTCCTTGATTCCTTGGGTGATCTCCACACTTGACATCTATCTGCGTCCATTGGTACTTCCTTCTGTATCTAATCTGCTTTTAAATCCGTGTAAGGCTCCACCTTGCAAGGGCCTCATTGATAGAACAATGAATAAACCTATTCCCAAGTGGGATTGCATCCACAAGCATGTTGTTTCCAAGTGCCATGAAATTGATTCTGACTCATCACAATGCTATGCACAACAAAACCAAGCATCACTCTATGCTGCAGCCATCCTTACAACTCTTATGCTTGAGTTCATTGTTGCAACCATCGTGTTAATTCACCTCATTGAAACATTTCCCCCTTTTTTGTGACCTTCTACTTTGCAAGCATGAGGTCTTTCTCCGGGGACTGGTCTCTCCTGACAATTTGTCCAATGTACGGAAGACAAAGTCTTGCCATCCTTGCCACTAAGGATCATTCTGTCCTTATTTCTTCCATTACAGAATGGTGTGTCCTTTTAGCACTCTCGGGTACTTTCAAGCGTTGTTCGCTAGCACCACAATCCAAATGAATTGATTATTCTATGATCGGTTTTAGTGAACTTTCACATGCATATCATGCAATGGAGAATACCACAGCTTCAGTCAGGCGCACCGTTGGCCTCAAAGTAACATGCTTGCTCTTTGATAAGCAGTACATCTTTTCATCTCTTGACTAATGCTTCCATATGCCTTGCTTGTGGGTCCAAGCAGTACAAAATCCCCAACAACTGCAACCTTTTCTCCAAATGTCATGATGACCCAGTTGTGAGGATTTTGGTCTTCCTTACATTGAGTTGTAATCTATTCCGAAGGCAAAAATCCGTCATCTTCATCAATGAGTGCTTTCATTCTTCCTCACTTTCCACCAGCAAGGCTGTTTCACCTGCACCATGTAGATTGCTAATAAGCAATCTTCCAATCTTGATGCCGCAGACTTCTTCAAATTAGCCAACTGCTTTGATGATTTGCTCAGTATACGGCCCACAACATGGGGCAAGCACTTGAATACACAATATTCCAGGAAGGTCATTTCTCCACAGTCCATCTACCCCCACCCCTCCGTCCATAAATGTTAATATAAACCTCTGTCCTACAGACATGTGACATGTCATGTAGCCAATTAAGGAATGCTTATATCTAAGAGCATTTTCTCACTTTGTCCCTTATCTTTTTTAAAAAACTATTTCATTCTGGGCTCTTACAGCTCTTATCACAATCCATACATACATCTATTGTGTTAAGTACATTTGTATATTTGCTACAATCATCATTTTCAAAACACTTCTACTTTGGTATCACCTTGGTATCACCTTTTTGCTTTTTTCATCTCTCCATTCCCTTCCTTTCTCATCAACCCTTGATAATTTATAATAAAAACACTTTTTCAAGTCTTACACTGACTAATGTCTCCCTTCACCCATTTTTCTGTTGCCCATCCCCTTGAGAGAGGCTTATATGTAGATTATTTTGATTGATTTTCCTGTCTCCCCCACTTTCCTCTTCCCTTCCTCATATCTATACCCTCATTAATGACCCTGAGGGGTTTATCTGTCTTGAATTCATTGTTCTTATCTGTACCTATGTACATACTCTAGTTTAGCCAGATTTGTAAGGTAGAATTGGGGTCATGATAGTGAGGAGGGGGGACTGTTGAAGACCTAGAGGAAAATTGTATGTTTCATCGGTGTTATACTGCACCCTGACTGGATCATCTCTTCCTTGTGACCCTATGTGAGGGAATGTTCAATTGTCTACAGATGGGCTTTGGGTCACTATCCCACACTCCTCCTCATTCAGAGTGATATGATTTTTCATTCTGATCCCATTAAAACCTGTTGGTCACACAGGCTGGCGTGCTTCCTCTATGTGAACATTGGTGCTTCTCTGTTGGATGGCCACTTGCTTATCTTCTAGGCAAACATGTCAGTGGGACAAGAGGAAAGAAAAAGAAAACAGAGGAAAGAACTAGGAGGCAAAGGACATTTATAGATATCTAAATAGAAGCATGTACATATGTAAATATATTTATATGTGATGATAGGGTAACAGATCTATATACATAGACATTGGATCTCTACTCAAGTCCTCCCTCAGTGCAAGAACACTTTGTTCTAATAAGCTGGCATTTTGCAAGGCTCACCTTCCCAGCATGATTGGTGAAGACAAGTATGGTAAAGAAAGTTGATGGTATCTGGCTATCAAAAGATACAGCATTTATCACTTATCTTAATGAGCATTTGCACCTCTTGTCTCTTGCATACCTGATATTCTCTGTGAAGCAGTCCTCTTGTGGGCTTGGAATATTCGAGATTAGTACATTGCCGATTTGTTTGATGTACATGTGTAACAAGAGGCTTGCATGCTTCAAGAACTATAAAAACCAATTTTGAATAAACTCAAGACTCTTCTTTCTCTACTCTCTTCTCCAGAGACTGGAGTTGAGTCCTCTGAGCCTCTTTTCCTGTATATATTTTTTCTTCTTTAATTGTGCACTTTACTCTACAGGACCATTTGACTGTAGAGCTTTACCCCACACATTTCCCGGTCCATTTCAGCTCACTGATGCTTAGAATATCATTCTTCATGCATCTCATTTTTGACTACTTCCAATTTTTCTAATTCATACTTTGCACATTCCAAGTGTGGTCATTAGAAGAATCTTACCACTATTTCTCTTTACCTTGAGTCATGCCCCACCAGCAAAAGATTCTCAAGTCTCTATTCCCACAGGCTTCACCAGACTCATATCACTATGGTCAATTCCCTTCCAAGAAATCATCTCCTCTCTGTCACATTTCAAGTGTCACCTGTCAGCAGTATTCTCGACAGTGCTCTGTTTCTTTGTTTAGGTTTTTGGTACTTGACAGTGAGGATCCCAGTGCTTGGTTCTTTGTTCTTAGTCTGGAAGCTCCACTGAGTTCCCTTTACTATAAGTGAATAGGTTTCAGCAGAACTTCCAGACTAAGAACAGACAACGATGATCACCACTCGTCTGGCAATTGTCCTACTGTGGTGTATTGTGTGTTGTTGTGATGCTGAAAGCAAAGTCAACGTTATTTGACATAGCTACCAGGGTGTTGTAGGTGAGGGGGAACAATTACAATAAGGAGAAGAGGCCAACTATAGATCAGCAAGTGCTTCAAAGAGCTAGGGGGAAAGCATTTTTCTTTTATATAGATTGAGAATAAGCAAGAATAGAAAAAAAAACACACGTGGGGGAATAAGGTAAAAGAATAACATCGTTGAATAGTAAATGCAAATGTTTTATACTGAGAGCAGTCTATTTATTCTGTGGGAAGGTACCTTATGAAATAGTATATTAGTTCCCCAATGAATTGGATTGACATGGTAGCTGCAGAAAGAGGCTCAAACATAGGGACAATTGTGAGGATGACCTAGGACTAAACAGTATGTTGTCCTATTGGGCATTGGGTCCTTATGGTTTAGCACTGACTACATGACACCGAACAACAACATTTACAATTAGGCTGAGGGTGGCTGGACCTTGAGGGCCTTGGGGGCGGAGAAAAGCTTAACCAATGTTTGCTTAAAGAGCATTTTATAGATGATTGATCAGTAGAGATAAGAAATTCAATTATTCACTTATGAGAGTTTGTATCTGGCTTTATCACAGCTAAACAAGGGGATATCTGTGAATCTTATCTTTGTCATATAGAAAGAATGACTGTTGGTAGTGAGCTGGTTTTTCTGAAACATAGGGTGACAGGAAATCCATAACCATCAATCATTTCTCCCTGTGTTAATCTGGGTACATCAGAGAAACAAATTCATGGACACTCTCATAGGTATAGGAAAGAACTTTATATACAAGAGCAGTTGAACATTAAGAAAACATCCCAGCCCGGGCCAGATCAAGTCCATAAATTGGATTATAAATCTGATACATATCATGTCCATATGTCTGATACCAATCTATAAAGTTCCCTTCAGACTCATGAAACACAGGCAATGATGCTGAATGCAGGAAGTGGGTGAATCCAGGCCAGTGGGTTCAAAGTCTTGTGGATCTTGTGGAAGTATCTCAGCATTGGCAGGGGTCCCCACTTGGTTCCTCCAGTTCCAGGGTACAAGGTCTGTCAGCACAGGGCCATGTGTCTTGTCAGTAGAACATTTCCCAGTGACTGAGCGGTGAAAGATAGTGTCTTACACCTTCAAGGAGGTGTACAGGAATTCCCAGAATCCTCAGGGGAAGGACATGTGCACACAAAAGCCTCATTGGCTATAACCTGATTGACAGACAAGATTCTACCCCTTTATTCTTAATCCTCTCAAATCCCAAATTGACATAATCCCAGGTTATGTAAGTGTTACACCCTCATCATAGCATTCATGTATAATTTAATATTAACCATCTTCATTTTTTATCCAGAAGGATGATATTAATTTGTTACTGATCCATCTAGAAGAGTTATTGGTGTCTGGATTGGAGTGAATCTGGGTTTGCAAACTAGTCCCTTGAGGACTCAGGCTTGCATTGTGTCTGCAAGATCATTTGTGCCATCTGTTGAGAAGTGACGGCAAAAGCTGTTTTGGGATCCCACCCACTGACATCTGTGGAAATGATTTCTTTTAGAAAAATGAATACTAGTCCAAAGAAGGTGGAAGTTAAAAATATCCCAAATGTCCCACTTTGCAAAAGGCTACACTTTGCAAAAACAACTTCCACTCCTCCTTCTTTTGTCACGGGGTTCTAACATTGGCTGCATTGGTCACACGGAACTCATAGCAAGAAGGAAAATGGCTCACGTCGCTGTGAGTAATGATAAATCCCCAAATCCCAAGGTTCAGACATCACACCTTCAAGGGTGAGGCTTCAGAAACTGGGTCAGGTGTTAGGACAGAACTCCAGTTCCAAGAAGGTGAGGTCAAGCAAAATGAAAGGCAAATCAGTCACAGGGTCCAGCGACCACATCCATTTCTCTCTCTTTCCTAACTGGTAGTGTGATCTTACACCCTGCTTCTGACCTGGTTCATGTTACACATGGTAGGATGACAATCACAGTTAGCCCTGCTGGCAATCACTCACAACTGGGTCATACAAACCATCAGAATCTCACCCTACCTTCTTGCCCAGACCCATCCAGGAACTGTTCATCTGCTTCCTCTTGAAATGATTGAATGCTGACAAGTTGGGCGTGGTGGGGGTGGTCGTGTAGTGACTCTATCTATTCTTTCCACCTTCTTTTGATGTTTTCTGCATCATTCAATATGTTATCAACACACTTTCAGTATTGCAATTCGAGTCTTGAGAGTGCAGGATAACCTAGTGTCTCCAGAAGGATGCTGGCCCTCAGGTTTTGTTCCCAATGACATCGACCATGCGGGGAAATATGAAAACTGGAAATGTTTGTTTGGACAATTACATCCATGTATTACACCAAACCTGGAGAAATAAAATGAAAGTTTGATAAGGGTTGTCAAGAGGTGTATGATGGTTATATCTACTTCAATAAAGAAAAGAGGAAACGAAGTTATCAGATACCTGCAGTTTATAAATAGCTGGGAGATGATTCAAAGACAACGGGCAGCAACAGAATCTGAAAATCTGCAAGATTTAGTGTAGTTTGTTAAGCAAACGTAAAATTTTTTGTTATAGTCACTCCTTTCTTGCTTTTTTATTGTAAAAAGAAAAGGAAATATTATAAGTCAAGATTGTTCTTTGTGTGCTAACCACTTATTGTGAATTTGGTTAAAGTTTACACAGCAGGTTGTCCATTTTACATCCAACAATTCACATATATTGATTCATCTCATTTGTTGCGATCCCTTTAATTTAGTGTGGCTCATACCACCTCTTCTCTGTGTTTCCTAGTCCCATTCTTCCTTCTTTCCTTACTCTTCTGAACTTTGTCCTTAGGTTACTGCTGCCCATTAGAAGATTATTCTAGAGTGAGCACACATAAATGGTGTTTGATTCTCCTGGCAGATCTATTTAGCTGAAACTTGACCCAAAAGGTAACTAAGAACCATCATCTTGATCATTCCACCAATGTCTATCTGACCAGTAAATCCCTTTCATTATTTTAAAGCATTTTCCACATCAGAGCAAGATTATTGTTAATCATAAAAGAAGGCTGGCCTTTATTATTTACATTGTAATTTTTTATGAGAACAGATGGCCTCATCTTCTTACAGAGCAGTGGGTGGTTAGCAACCTAACACTTAATCCAGGGTTCCCTGGGATTACTCCTTTCAATTAATCATATAGGACTTTGAAAGTTGATGATGCTAGAACTTTTCAAAGGACTCTCAGCCTTGAGTTTTAAAAGAAATCCTCTCAGGGCCAGGAACCCAAATTAAGAACTTGCTATCAGATTTTTTCTTTAGTGCCTGTAGGATCCAACATAGGGTGCTACATAGGTGCTACATAGGGTCTTACCAAATGGACAGTACCTAACTCTCTCTTGCTGTGGTCCCCCTAATAGTGTATATTTCTTGGGTATATGAGGAAGTGACTTTCTTTCTTTACCTATAAGTCTGGAAACACTGTAAGCTAGGTACCAGGCTAGATATCTTGGAAGGTGTTTATGCATATTGGTTCCATCAAGTCAACTTTAGCTCCTTAGATGTGGAGTAATTAATATTTTATGAGCATCATTCTCAAGTATTATGTCCCAGTCAAAGTTTTGCTATACAGCCAATATTCCCAATGATGCCCTTTTATATCAAGCACAAGTGTACAAATGCTGCCAGCATTGTTTTTAAAACATTTTCTTTCTACTTGAGCCCTTGTTACCAGCTCCTCTTTTTTGACACTACTCATTTTTATGGGAGTGAAAAGTCTCCTGTAGATTGGTGGATTTGAACTCCTGGTTAACAACCCCACTCATAGCCTAATGCACCACTAGTGCTCTTAAGAAAAAAGAAAGGATTCCTTCTATGCAGAAAATAGAACACTACAGCAATAGCAGGTTCCAAACTAAACTCATAACCACCCTTCCTCCATTCCTTTAGCCCTTTGTAAGGGAAGACCTGTGAGAGGCAGACGTCAACAGACTGCCTTGCTTGTCCAGGTCTCACCAGTTTTCTGCCTTTGGTGGAACGTAGTGTTGCCACTTTTTTTACCATAGCTGCATTCAATCAAAGGAGTGAGTTTTCCTTTTCTAATGTCTCCATTCCACATGGGTCCTGGTTTTCATAGTTGTCCAGGTATCAATTCTTGTTCTGTTTGATCTTGAGTTAGCAGTCTCATGGACCCATCCACTTCACTAAACTGGTTGTCATTGATTCAATTCTGACTCACGGTGACCGAAAGTGTGACAAGGAAGAACTGTGTCCACAGTTCATGGAAACAAACAATAAAGAAAGAAATCTTAGTTTGTTTGTTTTTGTCTGAGGTACCATTGGGTGGGTTCTAATAGCCCACGCTTTGGTTTATATCTGAGTGCTTAATCTTTGTACTATACACGTACCTAGCACTGTGGAAACCCTAATCAGATCAGAGATACAATCCCAAAGTTACTTAAGCAATGTCATCAGAAGCCTGTGCTCAGAATGTCTGGGAAAGTCTTCATCATGGGTGCCGGACACAGTCCCTTTTGGTTGAAAATTAAGTACTGTGCTTATAGACATTTTTAGAGAAACACCAAGAATAAAGCAAGAATGATCTAGATAACTACAGAGGCACTTTGATGTGATTGACTCTTTAGTAATTTTTTAAAGTGAAAAACTAAAGCAACCCAACTGACAAAATCTGGTTGTTTCTGTGGTACGTGATTATTTTTATTTATTTATTTAATTTATTTTTGGTGTTCAATTTTATTTGGTGATTTGGTGGGTAGAAGTGAGGCAGCATATGGTTACCCCAGACTACATGAATGCAAGGCCTGCCACTTGTGCCAGCTACCACAGTTAGAGATGTACTTGATTTTGCAGCTGTCTGGGATGAGGTGCCCTCATACTCATGTCCTCATACTCATTGGCAACACCTGATTATTTTTAAGTTGCTAAAATTATGTCTGATTAGACAGGTGTTCTGAAGAGATGAGGCAGTCTGCTCCTATAAAGATTAATAGCCTCAGAGACTGTGAAGTTTCTGTGACCATCTTACATGGTCATTCATAAAAGGACCATCCTATATGGTCACTGTACGTTCAGAATAACTGGATGGCAGTGGATGGGTTTGGTGTTAACAGCACTTCACTGCAGGCTAGGAAGTCTTCAATATGAATTACAATTCACTGTAAAGAAGATCCAAATCTTCACAATTAGACCAACAGGTAGCCTCATAATAAATGAAGGAAAGGTTGAAGTTGTAAGAATCTTGTCTTACTGCACAATCAATGCTCAGGGAAGCGGTCAAGAAATCAAAAGATAAGTTGAATTGGTTATACCTGCTCTACAAGATCTCACTAGAGCATTGAAAAGGATGGATGGTACTTTGAGGACTAGGGTGTGTTTGACCCAAGCCATAGCATTTTCACTTGCCTCATGTGCATTTCAGTGTTGGATATTGAATAAGAAAGACCTAAGGGCAATTGATACATTTGAAATTGGTGCTTCAAAATAATATGTAAGGTTCTACAGACTGCCAAAGAACAAACAAATCTGTCTTGGGAGAAGTAGAGCTTGAATACTTCTTAGAGGCAAGGATGGTCAGACTTCATCTCATGTACTTTGGGCATGTTGCCACGAGAAATTGTCCATGGAAAAGGACATCATGCTTAATAAAATAAAGAAGCAGCCAAGAGAGGAAAACCTTAAGCAAGATGGAAGTCCACAGTGCCTATAACAATGACCAAATGCACAGGAAAGATTGTGAGGATGGAGCTGGACTGGGCAATGTTTCCTTCTGTTGTACATAGGACATACATTATAGTACATAGCAAAAGCAATAATGAACTTGGATGTGTGAACACTAATAGAAGACACTAGTCAAGTTTGCCATTCTTCTGCATTTAAGGAGAGCCATCTTAGAAGCAAAGAGAGACCATCATTATAGTGGCTGCCATGTAAATCTATAATGAGGCCCCCTGGACAGGTAGGTGGCCCGATCAGAGAAGTGAGGGATTCTGATGGGGAAATGAAGTCAGCAAAGGGGAATAGGAACAAACACATCTGGGGAAACACAACTGAATGTCTGCTGGTAGGAAAAGCAGGAGGACCAACTTCCAGCTGTGGGGAAGAATGACTGAAAGGCTTTGGGGGAGTGTTGGGGAGAGTGTCTGGGGGTACGTCAAATGGGTCCCATTGACCCTGGCTTCTGGGTGCATCCTGGGTGCCCAAGCCAAGTTCTTTGGAATACTGAGGGGACACTGGCTCCTGGATTTTCAAGACTACAGAGCCTGCAATAATGAATGAAATCCGATTCAGAAACTCGGCTTGCTGAACTAGACTCTGCCTCAGGCATACTTGCAACCTGAGGACTTAAGTCGAAAAATACATGGTGGCTGAGGAAGCAGAAGAGAATGGTGCTAAGGTTGTTGAACTGTTGGTAGACAGACAGAAATGGTCTTGCCACACCAATGCCCTATATATTGCATTAAAAATGTGTATTGTTCTAGCAAACCGATGGCAGACATTCTATATTATTTTGAAGTGTTTTGTTCATCTTCAGGCTATCTCTGAGGTATTATGTCATTGGAGATCAGCCTATTGAAGTTGTCTTGCTAAGTTTTTCTGGGTTTCGCTATATGAAACACAGGATTGATGAGCCTATAGGGACAACAAGTAGAATAAGGGTTTCTTGGGGAGAGGGGGTGGAAGTACAGGAATGGGGTGGGATATAAGGGGGATGATATCAAGGAGTCCAAGAAGAAAAGGTATTTTGGAAGCTGATTGTGGGGGGAGCAATTGTATAATTCTGCTTGATGTAATTTAACTATGGAATGATAGATGAAGTAACTACCAATTAATAATAAATTTTTAAAAATACATTCAGGAATGGATTTGGGTTTGCACTAAATCCTACCTCCAACTTAAGAACAATTTGCTGTTACATCATGACCCTGCTTGATACTGTGGGAGCTAAGCAAAATGTGGTGAAGAAATTAGATGGTGTCTAGCCTTCAGATAAAATAGCCTGTAGGGTCTTAAAGCCTTGCCTACAAGCAAGCAGCCACTTAAGTGAAACATCAACTAAGTCCACATGGAAGAAGCACACCATTATCAGTAAACAAAGAATTGTAGATCATATAATCCAAGATTGAAGGAAGGACTAGTATCAGAGCCCAAAATCTGAGTGTCTGGGTTGCAGAAGGCTGTAGATAACAGTAGGCAGCCAAGATACATATGTGGGAACAACATAGGAAATAAGACCCCAGTTGAGAGGTTGAGACGAAGCCACAGGAATAAGACAGAACTCAGTTAGGGATGAAATGCAAATATATAGGATTTGTTGGAGGTAGGGAAGGATTTTGGAGAAGGGAAGGGACAGCAGAGAAAGAAACAGACAGATAGACAGGAGCATTTTGAGCTCCTGGGCGGTCCCGGGGCCAGAGTTAAGCCAGGGAAGTCGCACCTGGTATTGGGGCGTTAGGACATATATAGAGTCTGAGCTACAAACATGTGGGCTAACAAAAGAAAGGGGAAGTTTTCCATGCTGCATTTGCAAGTTTGGGTTGGGAGATGACCTACGAGCAATCATCTTGTTTCACAGACTTGCTTCCAAGAATGTAAGAAGAGGAGTGCATGAGATGCCAGAGGCAGGGTTTACAAAGTTCAGCAAGTTGTTCATCTCCTTCTTGGGAGGCCGGTGCAAACGGGTGCAAGGGGCTGCCTGGTCCAGGGGTCTGCCTCATCCGACCCCAGCCCATACACCAGTCATCTCCCTCTGCCCACAATTGAGGTATGGGAGGAAAATTGTTACTAAACAGAGTGCATTAGACAGATTACTATAAAAGATCAAAGGCATAAACCTGACTTGAACAGTTAAAACTTTGTCAGTTGATGCCCTTTCTGATATATGCTAGACCTGATCTGTTTTTCAACATTTTCTGTATTTTTGTTTGTTCATATTTGGGTGTATCTCAGAGATATTGTGCCATTGGAGGTCATCCTCATTGAGGCTATGTTATGTGTTCTCTAGTATATGAAGCCAGGACTGACTGGTGAATCTATAGGGACAGCAAATAGAAGAAGAGTTTCGGGTGTGGGGTTAAAAGGGAGACAATGTCAAGAATCTCAAAAAGAAACAAAATGCTTCTAAAATGATTTTGGTCACAATTGTGTGATTCTGCTTGACGCGATTGAACTATGTGTGGGATGGCATGATATATGTATGAACTCCTAATTAGCAATACGATTTTTCTTAATTAAAAAAATAAGAAGAGCAATAAAGAGCTCCAGATCAATATTCTGATCTGAAGTGGCAAAGGTACCAGAGGCTGCAGTACCAAGTCTAGGAGACAGCTCTGAGACCCAGAGCACGGACCTCGCAGTACATGAAGCAGAGCATCGCAGAAACCAAGAGACAAGTATGGTGGAGCAAAATATCTTACTATGACCATTTGACCCAAGTCTCTGTAACTCCCACCAAATGGTTGAATGGGGGCAATGCAAACAGGGTATGTGTAACACTCGAAGACAGGATTGGTCAGTTTTCATTTCATTCTGCAGCCCGGATCTAAGGATGAGCCATCTTTGAAGCAGCAGCAATGAGAAACCGAGGACCTTAGAAGAGAGTGACCTAGATCTCTGTCTAAAGTGACAGAGATGCGTCAGAGTCTGTGGCGTGAAGACCCAGAGGAGCAGTACCAGCTTGGGGTACCTTCTCCTCATCTGCCCTGAGAAGATGGAACTATGGGACAGATTCACAAGAGAGCTATCTCTCTGGCCCGTGGAAGCAAAGTAGAAAGAACCAGGTGCCAAAGAAACTGAGGACTGGAGAGAGATTTGGCTGCTGGCTGTGGAGACTCAGGACTATATCATTAATCTTTGCTGATCCTGACTTATGGTCACCTATTGACTTCCTCAGTCAGCCCCTTTAATAGTGAGCTTTGTTCACGAGTTCTGTATAGCCATTGCAAGGAGTTGTTGGACCCAGCAGAGAAACATAGTGGCCTGGGAGAAATGATTGGTGTCAGAAGAGATAAAGAAAGATGGAACCTGGAGGCATGTCTGACCCCTGATATGGAAATCAGGAAGCCAGGAGAGGAGTGGCCCACCATAGATGTTAGCTAAAGCTACAAAGCTAGGGGACTGAAGACCACAAGAGAAATGCTGGCCAAAATGACTGAGAAGATTACTACAGACAAAAGGCCTGTATCTTAGAATTTTGTATTCCATTAGCTTACCTAATAAACTCCATAATGATCAGCATTGTCTAAGTGTTCTGTGTGGTCATTGCAACAACAGATTATCAAACCCAGCAGAGAAGTGGAATGCTGTGGAAGGGATGGTTGCAGTTAGAACAAGGTAAAGTAGGGATGGAGGATGGAGCCATATCTGATCTCTGTCTTGTGACAATCAGCCTCGGACTGATAAGAAGTTGGATTCTCTCCAGGAAATGTTTTTCTCACAACCCCACATGCAGTGGGGTGGGGGGCGGGGCGGGGGTCAACCAGCTATTTCTCACAACTCATGATCTGTCTGCACAACACTCACAGCTCTTAACAGATAATTCTTATCCAGACCAGGGTCCAAATAAAGTGATTGACCTTTGTGTGGTATGTGAAGACAAAGAAAGCATCGGGGTGTTACTCTGGAGCAGTAACTTGTGAAGGTTGCAAAGGATTCTGTTAAAGAAGCATCTGACAGTGTACAATATGAAAAAGTAATAATAATTTGTAAATTATTAAGGGTTCATGGGGGAGGGGAAGAGGGAAAGGAAGAGAAATATGGGGAGCTGGTACTGGGGGCCATTTAGGCCCCCATTTAGGAGGGATGATATTTTGAGAATGATGATGACAAGTGTGCAAATGTGGTCTGCATACAATTGATGAATGTATTGATCATTATGGGAGTTGTATGAACCCCCCAAGAAAATGATTTCTAAAAAAGAAAAAGAAAAGAATCCAAAATAATTTAGTGTACTCATGTCGAGGCTCAAAAAACTGTATTATAATAAGCACCATCAAAACCGCTGCCAATACTGCAGGTTACAGAGATGTACTGTGTTTGACTTGAAGCAAGACTCTGTTCAGTGTGAAAGAAAGCCTATTGAAGTTTCCAGAGAAAAGTCTTCTAATTGTGCTGCTTCAAAAGACACCTACATCTGAGAAGACCTTCGAAGGCCACTCACGGCAGCTCCAACTTGTAAGAGAGAGGGAAACTGCAAGAACAGCAGGACTTCTAGATTCAGGAATGCTTGTGAATATTCCCCAATCTGGAATAAAAACGGAGTCAGTTATGCTGATGACATGAGATACCATGGATTTTATTCAATTAATTTAAAGCCTAGAATTTTACATTTTAAAATTTCCAATTTTTTATCTCCTAAAAAATATACAAAAATACAAATGTTAAGATGACATTTTTTCCATTTTACTCATCTCCTAAAATATATATATACATATATATGTAAAACATCTCTGTAACCTGCAGTACTGACAGTGGTTTCGATGGGGCTTATTGATAATGTAGTCTTTTGAGCCTTAACATGAATATGCTAAATTTTTTTCTGATCCTTCTTTGCGTAGCCAGAGGAGGTCAGACATAGCCCCCACTCCATGGCCTCTGTTAGGAAAGAAAGGGAAATGGGAATACAGAACACATAGTACACTGAAGGGTGTTACATTGTGAGGTTGCTCGCTGTGGCAGTCATGTACTCATGTCAGTTTCATGATTGGGAGTCTAGGGGTGGAGTCTTTCTTGTCAATCTAGAGATAATCAAAGAGTAGCCAATGAAGCCTCTGTGTGGGCATAGCTTTCTCCTGAGATTTCTGAGATAAGACAGATAAGACAAGATGACAGCATGCTGATCGATCCTGATTCCTGGAGAATGGAGGAGCCAGAAAAGAGGCCACAAGGGCTTGCCCTGATGGAGCCAAACCTGTGGGGCCAGAGAAGTCATGTGGAGACTCCTGCCAGTGTTGAGATGCTTCTACTGCCACCGGACATACAAGACTCTGCACCACTCCCCTGTGATTGTCCTGGTGTCATCGCACGTGCTTTGTAAGTTGGAAGGAGACTTTATACATGGGACATATGGGCTAATATCAGACTTATGACTTTAAACTGGACTGGGTTGGGATGCTTTCTCTATGTTCCCTTGTTCCCTTCCTCTTGTGTATAAACCTTTCCCTTATATCTATATGTGTGTCTATGAATTTGTTTCTTTAGTTTACCCGAACTGACACACTGGCAATGATGTGAAACGAAATGTATGTAATTGTTGAATGAAACATTTTATTACCTCTGTAAACTTGTATTGCATCCAATTCACAGTGCAAAAGTAAAGAAAAAAATTGCAGCCTCGGAAGCCACTTGGGAAAGTTTTATTCTATCATATAGATTCTTTGTAAGTAGAAAATCAACTTGATAGCTTATTCCCCACACATATTCCTCATGTATTGAATACAGGAATGTGACTTGCCTTGAAAGTGGTAGAAATGGCATTTTGTGTCTTGGGCAATCCAATCTAAAAGGGTTGGATTCTGATCTGATCAGAATCAGAATAGTTCTGATCTCAACCGTCTTAGAATGATGGTGCCACAACGAGAGAAAGCGCTTTCTCTGAAGGAGCACATGGAAAGTGGGCTGATCATCCCAAATGTCTTAGCTCAGTCTTCAAGCAGCTGAACCATTAACACAAAACAAAGAAAACCATAAACTCACTGCCATGGAATCAATTCTGACTGATAGGGACCCTTTATAAAGGACAGGGTGAAGCGACTCCTATGGCTTTCCCAGGCGGTAACTGCTTACAAGTGTAGGAAGCCTCGTCTTTCTCCTGAGAAGCAGCTGGTGGTTTCCTACTGCAGACCTGGAGGTTGGCATCCCAACGTGCCGCCACTATGCCCTCAGGGCTCCTAGATGAATGGAATTCATGAGCTCCTCTGACCCAGAATTGCTACATTGTTCTTGAAAGCCACTGAGTCCAGGAATTTTCTGGTAACAATCAGCTGTTCAAAACCACCAGCAGCTGTGCAGTATTAAGACTGGGCTGTGTCCATAGACAGTTACACTCAGAAACCCACAGGGGGTCTCGAGGAGTCGGCATTGACTGGATGGCTGCATGATGGCTAAATCCAAAATCAAGAGGCGGTGAATTCAATCCACTGTAGTATATAACGTCTGAGCTTTTGTTAATTGCTGAGCATTGGTTATTTGTGACTCCTTGCATATCGATGTGCTTTCTAGCTCCCCAATTCACCCCACTTTTGTGATTATCAAAACTCAACTCAACCCATTGCAATAGAGTCAATTTTAACTCATGACCACTGCTGGGATTTAGCCAGCACACACCAGTTGACAGAACCGATACATAATTTTAAAATTTTTACCATTTCCAAAATGGCACTTGTAATCAGAGTTCTGTCTAAGGTGGACAGTTGGGCATCTACTTAATGTCGAATTCACAAATCTACATTCCTTATTCGTTTTTAATGTTCATCTGTATAGAATCATATTCTGAACACCTGTAGTAATGTTCAATCTATGCATGGATATAAGGAACTAGACAGTACTAAGTTTGTATTATATGTTGATGACTGTGAATGGTTCCTTATTCTCTCTTTTCTCTCGCCCCCCCCCCCCCGCCCGAGCTTTCCCCTACTCTCATGGGATCCCTTCTCCCATTATTGTTCTTGAGGAATTTCTGTCTTAGATTCCATATCCATATGTTGAGAGCTCTTAACTGTACCAGTGTGCATGCCTTGGTCTAGCTAGATTTGTAAGATAAAACTGTGGTCATGAAAATGAGGGGGGAGGGGATAGGTAGGAAGCATTCAAACACTGGAGGAATGTTGTATGTTTCTTCAGTCCAGTTCAAGCTCTTAAGTCTGATATTAGCCCATATGTCTGATACCAATGTATAAAATCATCCTCAGACTCACAAGACACATGCAATGACACCAAAAGCAGGAAGATCGCAGGCCAGTGGGTGGAGTATCTTGTGGATCCTGTGGTGATAGAAGTATCTTAGCATTGGGGTGGGTCTCCATGTCGCTCCTCCAGCTCTGGGCTCTGACTGCATCAGTGTATTTCCATCAGGCTCATCACCAGTAATGTCTCTCAGGGAGTGAGTGTGTGTGTGGCCTCCAATGAGCTATTTATCTTCTTAGTGCCTCCAAATGAGATGATCAAGCTGTGAGCTGATTGGCAGTTTAAACTCCACCCCTTCCCTCTTATGTCTCACATTGACAACAGATTATGTAGCTACCACAGTTGCACATAGTGCAAGTATTAAGCTATGAATAGAAACATGCTGTTTCACTTGTCAATGCTCTTGATGCTCATTGCTTACATTGTGATTGCTCAATACTGAAACTACTGCTAAGATGTGCAATTGTAGTTTTCAGTGAATTGGATGCTGTGTCAGGCAGGCAGGGTTCTCTTAGAGAAATAAAATTCAGGACACTAGTAATTCTTTTTATATATTTATATATTGAGAAAGGTATATAAGATAAGAAAGAAAAAGTTAACTATAAAGCAATGCAGATTGCTTGGTGCCACTCACTTGTATGAGGCAACTAGAAGACTGGCAGTCCTTCAATTCTTGAGAGCCGCTGAGTAGTCCTCTGTAGAGCAATCCAGGCTATCTGGTCACAGGCAGCAAATGGCAGAGCAGGTCGCCAACAGTCAGCCAGATAACAGAGTCCAACAGTCCCCAGCTCAAGAAATGTATATCCCAAGAGCGTGGTGAAGTAGGGTTTGAAGGATCTTCGACTCACAGCAACACAGTCCACGATTGGGTGTCCCACGGGTAGTGTTGCGTGGAGGTCGAGGCACAGGATGAACAAGGCAGTTCTCTGGTCTGAAGATCCAGAAGCAAGAGAGAGGGCGGGACTTGCTGAGCCCTTCCTATCTCTGTCCTTCAATTCATCCCGCGTATTCATTGGCTGTGCCGTCACAACAGACCCACCAGTCTTCTGTGACCATGTTGGCATAACAAACCTACCCATCACAGATGCCAACAGCTCTAAGAAGAATTACAAAAATTGACTTTTGATCAATTTTAACATTTCCCAAATCCTAAAGGTTCATAAGAATACATCTCAGGTAGAATACTGTATGTCAATTATTTTTACAAATCCTTCACCTCATGCTGTGTATAATCAAAAGTAATGTATCATTTTAGAGTAGAAAGACAGAGAATATGAATACAAAGATATATTGAAGCCAATAAAATATTAATGTTTTTACATTTTCATAAGGTTCATATATACTGTTAGAAAGACTACAACAGGATAGTATATCTTTGTTGTTTATAGACAGAATATATATAGTTTTGAATTGTTTGACTTCAATGAAAGCATAGGTGCCTTGGGTAATTTGCTCATGTATTGGCTATCTAGAAGGAAATCACTGCAGAAGTGCAAATTACTTTTAGTTGCCAAAAGACCAATAAGCAAGCATTTATAAGCTCACATGCTTTCTTAGGGTCAAGAACTTGGGAGCTACTTAAGTGGGTGGCTTCTTTCAAGGTCTTTTTTTAATGTTCTTTTTTAAGAGACCAGTAAAGATGTCAGCTAAAGTTGCAATTATCTAAGGATTTTACTGGGACAAAGGTTCTACTTCTGAGATGATCCACTCACAGTGCTGGCAAGCAGGTGTGCTTAGAAGGCTCTGATTCCCACCACATAGATCTTTTCAAAGGCTCGGTGAATGTCCTTATTGGACATCTAGGCTCTGCTGAAGTGACTATCCAAGAGAGTATAAGGTAGAACCAACAATGTGACCTAACTTTAGATGCCAGCTTCCATTGTTTGTCAACATGAAATTCAAGAGAAGAAAATCTTTGAGAGAGGCTATAACAGGTAATGTCAGAATCAACATAAGATAGAATAAACTAAACAATTTTACTTTACTGCTTTCTCTATGGTTTAATTTTAAGATCTTTTGTGTGGCTCTCCAAATCTACTCTCCAGTCTCTCCTGTCTAGAGTTTTATATATAAGGATCACTACAAAGGGTGATCTTGCCCTCTGGCCCAATTACCTTCATTCAGTGGGAAGTCATAGCAGATGAAGAGAAAGAGGAGACTGAAGTAAGAGTATTACATAAATGTCTTTGTTCCCTTGCTCAAGTTGACAATACCCATTAGCCTAGAGCACAGTTCTTAAGACACTTGTTTCTTTCCTGGTCAAATAGCCGTGCCTTCCTCTTATCCCTTCAGGTTTACAGTTATTGCTCAACTGAATGGTAATGCTTAAGGAGAGTGCTACTAACTCTAGGTTATTCCACCCTCTCTTAGGGTTATCATACATTTTAATCTTCCCTAAAATCATCTATTTAACTTGGGTGCAACCCTATTTTATGTTGGGATGTAGAAGAGAAGAGGTGGCCCTGTTCTCTATTTTGAAGAACTGAATGCACTGTCTCACAAAAACTTTTCTACTCCTATTGATCAGGATTTCTTGGGACCATAGAAACATTGCAGATAGGGACATATTTGTGGTCTAACTAAATATATTCCAGTCAAAATTGAAATGCAAAAACATTCCAAAGGGAAAAATATTTAAATAGCTAGTTAGCAAAGCCATTCTTCAAACATAACTGTTATGAATCCATCCATCCATCCATCCATCCATCCATCCATCCATCCATCCATCCATCTATCCATCCATCCATCCATTCAACAACTATTTACCAAGCACCTAAGTGTGTCAAACCCTAGATGTTAGTGATACAGCAATGAACAAAGCAGAGTTAAACCTTCCTATCGAGAAACATTATTTCAGGATTGGAAACAAGGCAAAAATGTGATGCCATATCTTTTTGGTGCCAGCTTGGGCTATCAGGCTCGTGAGGAATTATTTAATATTCTAGGAGGGAGAGATGGTATTCAAATCACCATTTACTCTCGATGAACCAGTTGATTCCATTTGCTTTCAATCCATGGAAACCCCCATGCATCTCCTGTAGAACTATGCTCTACAAGGTTTTCAATCATTGATTTGGGGGGCAGTCGATCACTAGGTCTTTCTTCTAAAGAATCTCTGAGTGGACCTGGCCCTCCAGTTTTTCAGTTAGCATCATTGAATGGACTGTTCGGTTAGCAACTAGGCACTAGGAACCAAGGCATTCCTGCATTGACAAAATTAGTGAAGATACATGTTTTGTTCCTCCTTTCCCCAAGTGATGAAAATATATCCCCAAATGTTGCCCTGGGGAATATTACCCACTTTTGTATCTAACCTAGCAATCTTACTCTAACATTCCTATGCTTAATTGAAACTGGTCTTATGTTTTTGGGATTCCCTATTAACTAATAAGTTGAATATAGTCCTTGACATCAGTTCATTATACACTTCTTTTTTAAAATCATTTTATTAGGAGCTCATACATTGTTCCTCACAATACATAAATACACACATTGTGGGGGCTCATACATTGTTCCTCACAATACATAAATACACACATTGTGCCAGGCTTCTTTGCGTGCCTGCTGCTGCCATCATTCTCCGAACCTCCACCTTTCCACCCAAGCCCCTGACATCAGCCTCCCACCCCTTCTCCTCCATCCTTGCTTCCCACTCCCCCACCAACCCTCAATACTCTATAAATTATTATTGTTTTGTCATAACTTACACTGCCTGATGTCTCCCCTCGCCCTCTCCCCCAATATCTTCCCCCCGATAGGAGGTTATGTGCAGATTCCCGAAGTTGGCTCCCCTTCTCTACCCTGCTTTCCTCCCACCCATCCAGTAGTAGGAGTGGAGCTACTGCAAAAGAATCATATCTTTTACTTTTGAACAATATAGTCTGTCATTCTCATGGAGCCATTCTTCACGAATATACCTTTCTTCTTTGTTTTCTTTTTACAGTTTCGCTTTCAAATGAGCCAGGTGAGATAGCAACATGTTCCTGGTTCATTTTTCTTCTTTCTGCAGCTTTTCTGGATACTAAAGAAGCAGATCAGCCCTGGGCTCAAATATTTCATGAGCAATGCAGGTGACAGATGGTGGATGAAGTCATGGTGTTATCTTGAATTTAGATCTGTACAGTTCAAACTGGGGACCAAACAATGGAGCTTCAGCAGGATCATGAGTTTGTGGATTGTACAAGAAGAAACTGTTCTCACTGGGTTTTAATGCCTTATTAAATCACTCTGCCTCTGGTTATCACTTTTCCTTGGGATGAGGCCCCAGTCAAGAGTTTAACAACACTGTCCTACTCTCTGCCTTTTGAGAAAATATTCCTGCTCAGCTGGGCAGAGACACAGTTCACATAAGAGTGCAATGGAAGGTTTGGGCATTTCAAGCATACATGAATAATTCATCTCAGTGTACTCAAACTGATTTAAATGCATCTTAATCATTTTGACTGAATGTTTACCCACCTGACCCTTATGGGGTTTTTCTTTGTATTTTTGTCTTTTTCAATATTTGGATATTCACTCAATAAATCTTTGTTGGATGCTTATTCAATGTGGTAGCAATTGGAAATTAAATGGTAATGAAAACAAAATGGTCTCTAATGCTATGGAGTTTACAACAATTCTCCTTCCATGAAAAACAGCAATAATAATAATAATAATAATGCTGTGAGATGATACATAAGAAGGAAGCATGCTGATTCTAAGGGCTTGGTTGCTTGCCCAAAGTTTGTGGCTTGGACCCACCCAAAGCCTCCATGGGAAAAAGACCTGGCAATCTATTTCTTGAAAGATAATAACTGAAAAACCCTCTGGGGTAAGTCTGCTTTATCATCAAGAGTTGAACCTCAATTCAATAGCTTCTGGCAACAACCGTCCATATACAGTGCTGCCTGTCTCCATGAATTTAGACCTCCCACACCCTTAAAATGAATAGCTCTTAGTGTTTCTAGTTTATGTATAAGGAAACAGGGGCACAGAGTATTTAAGAATTTGGGGAAAAAAAGTCACATGGTAGAGCCTGTATACTATTCCTTCTTCTTTAATATAGCTGCTTCCTGAGCTTCATAGAGCTAATTCATTCACTCACTAGCTTACTCACTCACCACACATTTACTAAACATCTTTGATGTGCCAGGCATTTGGGCTGGGTAAAGCAAAAGAGATAAAATGTTCTTCTTGTCATTAAATAGATTACAGCCTGTTGTAAAGATAAATTCATAAACACATTATTCCAGTCCAACCAGTTTAGTGCAAAGGTCAGGCTACATAGCAAGTTTAAGTAGGACCGGAAAAGAGGTAGTGGTAAACTTTGCCTGGAATTGTTGAGAAAGACTTAGCAGAAGAGGGGTGGGGAATTTCACTGGGTTGAAGGTTAAGCAATGTATTAGTTAAAGAATAATAGGAAAATCAATTGAGTGAGAGGTGAGAGTGTGTGCAAAGATGTGGAATCCTGCCAGCACATGAGATGCACAAGTAATGATGGCTTAAGTTGTGTATCTGTGGCCAGAGCATTAGATCAACCCCCCACTCCAAAAATCTAAACTCACTGCCATAATGACTCTATATATAGGACAGAGTAAGCACACACACACACACACACACACACACACACACACACACACCTTGGGGCTTCTAAGGCTTTGAATCCTTACCAGAATAATAAGTTATAAGTAAACAAATATATTCCTTTCACAGAGGGGTCGGTAGGTTTGAATTTTGGATCTTGTGGTTAGCCCACTACACTACCAGAGCCTTAGATAGGCGGTAAGAGAAAGCAGGAAAGTTGGAGATGAAAGTTTGCAATGGAACCAGATTGCTGACCATACTCAAGAATTTGATCTCAATTCAATCAGTGAAGGAGTTTAAACTGGGTTTCATGTGGGCTGAGCCCTGATGGCGTAGTGGTTGTGTGCCGGACTACAACCCACAGGGTTGGCGGTTCAAATCCAGCAGCAGCTCTCCAGGAACAAGGCTGGGCTTCCTACTCCCACCAGGGCAGTGATGCTCCCCCCACCCCCCAAAAAAATTAAACTGGGCTTCATGAAAATGAATCTACATTTTAGAAAAAGATTCTAAAGGATACGAAGTGTGGAAACTCATGAAAGCAAAGGATAAAGATGGTAACTATTGCATTAATGCAAGCAAAAATTAATGAAATGATTAAGGCATCAGAGAGGAGAAACTGGAATTGAGAAACTAAACTTGGTGACTGCGTCAGCTTTGGGAGAAAGAAGAGCTCTGTGACTTGGTGCATAGTGGTAATAAGCACAATCCCTGCCATTGAGTCAGTGGTGACGCACAGTAACGTCCCTGTGGATTTCCAAAACTGTAGCTGCTTAGTCCTGGTCTTTCTTTTAAGGAGCTGTTGGCGGCTTCGAACTGCCAACCATCTCAAGCACTATGCTAAACATAGATTGCAACAATAAATAAATCTTTCATTGACAACTTATGTGAATGAAGGAAATCATCAGCATGGGGGCTATAGTAGTTTCCCAAGGACTTATGGCCACTATATTATCCAAGAAATCAAAAACCAAAGCCATTACCTTCCAGGTGACTCCAACTCAGAGTGACTCAATATCAGGTGTCTGGGGCTATAATTTTTTTGTTTTTTTGTTTGTGGGCATCACTGTCCTCTGATGGTGGGAGTAGGAGGCCCAGCCTTTGCTCAGCCTTTGTAGAGCCGCTACTGGAATTGAACCTCCATCCCAGTGGGCCGCAGTCCCGTGCACAATCACTGCGCCACCGGGGCTCAGCCTGGAGCTATAATTTTTGGTGGGATCTGGATATTTCTACTCCTTCATTCATAATCCTCTTGGCAAATGATTACATAACTACCACACCCACTGTCATCAAGGTAATGCTGACTCACAGTGCCCCCTATGGGTTTCCCAGATCATAAGTGTTAATGGGAGGAGAAAGATAAGCCTTTTTCCTGAGGAGTCGCCGGTGGTTTCATATTTCCCAGGTGGTGCAGCTGTTAGGTTTGGACCTTCAACATTGAGAAGTCCAACACATACACAACGGTACCACTTGGTATTCTAAATTAAACTCAATTCTTTCTGACTCATAGTGATCCTATAGGGCAGGCTAAACTATTCCTTGGGTTTACAAGGCTGTAAATCCTGTGGCGGCAGAAAGCCTCCTCTTTCTTCAACAAAGCATCTAGTGGTCTCTAACTGCTGATACAGCTGTTAGCAATCCAAAGCATGATCCATTACACCATCAGGGCTTCATATAGATGATAGAAAATGAAAGATATTGAATCATGACTGGTGGATTTTCAGGTCATTACTATTGATGACATGATTAGGATGTGTACACATTTGCAAATTAGAAAAGTTTCCAGAATTGATTCAGAGGATTTGGGACCACTTAACTACTTGATAGTCAGGGTGTTTTTCATGACCATGTAGCCCTAATACCCTGTTCCATGCTAAGCAAGTAATGACTCATGTTTGGAAATCATTAAGGACATGCCTACACAAATTCATTGAAAATAAAAAAGTTTTCTATAGGTAGTCTGGGAAATATGTTCTGCTTTCAAATATGTCCTGCCTTAGGGAAAAACTGCCACATTGCTAGTGAATGGTCACAATGAACTCCCAAGGCTCCCTTAGCCCTAACCAAAAATTCAAACCAACCCATTGTGTTAGTCTGGGTTGGCTAGAGCAACAAATTCATAGAGACACTCTTATGTATATAAGAAGGAACTTTATATACAAGAGCAATTGAGTATCAAGAAAATATCCCAGCCCAGTCCAGATCAAGTCCATAAGTCCAACAGTAGCCCATATGTCCAATACCAGTCCTCTTCAGACTCAGGAAACACATGCAATGACGCCGTGTACAGAAAGATCACAAATCAGCAGATGGCAAGTCTTGTAGATCAGGTGGCGTTATTAGCATCTCAGTGATGGAGTGGGTCTCCATGTGGATTCTCTAACTCCCAGGGCTGCATCAGAGTAGGTCCATGTGGCTTCTCCTTAGGAATGTCTCTCAGGAAGTGAGCCTTGTCAGTGGAGAGTCTTCAAGGGCATGAGGAGAGAGAGAGAGAGAGAGAGAGAGAGAGAGAGAGAGAGACTCCCACTTTCAAAGAGGAAAAAAAAAAGAGGAGTTCCCATAATCCTCAGAGGGAAGGCCATGCTCACACAGAGGCCTCATTGGCTATCCAATAATAGAGAGCCTAGACTCCACTCCTACATTCATCATTCTCTTGACAAAATCATTTGCCAAGTGACTATCACACTGTCATCAAGTCAACGCTGACTCACAGTGACCCCATGGGCTTCCCAGACTGTAAATGTGAATGGGAGGAGAAAGACCAGTCTTTTTCCTAAGGAGTTGCTGGCGGTTTTGAACTATTGACCATGTAGGTCACAGCCCAATGAATAACCACTTAGCCACCAGGCTTCCTGCTGACAGCTAGCATTAATAGTCGGGGTGAAAGAGTTAGTTATTGTCAATCAAAATACTAAAAATATAACATAATTTAGGATTCAGTTGATGGAAGTCCAAAATGTAACAGCTCCTCCTTTGCAGGACAAGCTTCTTTTACGCATAATCAGTAGGTATGACGTTCTAACTCAAGATGGTGGTTTAGGCAGGCGCCACGAAGCCGCCTGCATTTAGATGAGCAATGAAGTGTGGTGCTTTGGGGAATGACCGCCTGACTATCCCTGGAGCAGGGTATGTATAATTATTTTTCCTGTGATTACTACAAAACCTGCTTTTGCCACATAGTTTGGAATATTGTGGAATTCTTTCCTGTGGTCATTGCAAACCCCCTTTTTGTCCTCTAGGGTATATAACTTGCTTGATTTGCCACCAGATTTTTGGAAGCAATTTTGAGATAGGAAACTCCAGTTTCCTTCTGTTTTAGGCTAGCAGAAATAAATATTACTTTTTAGACACAACCTAGTCTCTGTTTGGGGCTGAAGCAATGACAGGCAATACCAGACCCTTGTTCTTGAAACAGGGTTCCCACTGTATATCATGCATGGTCTTCCACAAATCAAGTGTTTTAGGATTTAAGCTTTAATACAGGAATCTAACTTTATCATGCATCAGTGCCCAATTTCTTCAGGTTTTTTTTTTTTAATGAGAATCTGTCTTAGAGATAGTTGATGTTTAAAAAACGCAAATTGAAAGTGAAAAATCCTAATTCTATGCTGTTCTTCAGAATTAACTTAGATAAATTGACTTCATACAATTTTTCTTTGTCTGCCTCAAAAGTGCATAAATCAAGGATACTTCTTAAAGGACCCCCAACTCTTACCTTCCAGTTTCCCTGGAAAAGATTAGTATAGCCTTAGGTATCCTGTCATAAAGATAGTTAAAAACTAGCAGGGTTTTGTTTGTTTGTTTTGGGGGGTGGGGTAGCAATTACTGCCTCTGGTGGTCATGGGGCCTACCCAGTGCTGCTCCTGAGAGTCGCTGCTGGTTTTGAACCGCCAAGCCCGCAGGCTGCAGTCCCGCACTCAACCACTTACGCCACAGGGCTCAGCCCCCAAATTAGCAGTTTTATGTGAAACATGAATGTAATGAATTGTACCAGTACGATAACAGAAAATGTTGTTTTTGAACACTGAGTCCCAGAAAGGGCATTTGAAATAGGAGGGGGTCATCAAAACCTTCATAAAACAATAGAATTAAAATATGATTAAAAATCTCCACCAACTTCTTGAGTCACCCTTGTGGTAGTTACATAATTTCATGTCAAATTAAGATATAAATGTGGAGCAGTGGAGCCTAGCCTGTCAATCAAGTCACAGCCTGATGTCACCTCCTGGCGGGCCTGACTTTCTCATGAGGAGGATCCTGGGAATTTCCGCGCTCTCTGACTTCACGCTCTTGCGATTGGTACTCGGAGAGCTGCCGGAATCACGCTGAGCCCTGCGAGAGCCTTGCCATGCCTCCAGCTCTACGGACGTCTTTGCACCCATGGCCGATGATGTTTCTGCATTCTGCATTGTGGGTTGTGGCTGCGTGAGTTCTGAAGAGATACTTAGGGACTAGTATCAGATATATGACCTAGCGTTGGACTTACGGACTGAACTGTGATGTTTCCTTATAAGGACCATATAAACTCTTGTACATACTGACCTGAATATAAGTTAAGGCACCTAATTTTACCACAAAACACCTGGGAAAAACTTATTGACTTGAGTGTAAGCCTAGGGTGGGAAATGCAGCATCTTCTGGTAAATTTCAAAATAAAAGTAGAACCAATAAAGTGATATTAATTGAGTAGTTAAACTGCATCAGTAGTTTAAATATTTTTGAATATCTGTTTCAAAGGAAAACAGTAAACTAGTTCTGTACATAGCAAAAACACTATGGGATCAACAATAACTTTAAAAGTACAAAAACCTTCGTTGCACCAGAGAACAGGCAAGTGGGACCCTTACTCGAGTGTAAGCCAAGGGGGCCTTTTTCAGCATAAAAAAATGTGCTGACAAGCTCAGCATATATACCAGTATATACAGTACATCTTAATATAAAGCTCTTTCTTACACACATATATGAATGTCTCAGATTTGTTTCTCTAGTCAACCTGAACCAATGCACCTCTCATATGTGTCAAACATATGCAAACATATATATTCTATGATGTTCTCACAATGTCCAAGTCACATAATATGTTATTTCATAACTTATGGTGGCTGGTAAGGGCCTCATCCCCATATCTACTCAGCTACCTACAACGTCTTCATTTTTTGCCACATGAAATACAGGTGTTTTACCCTGAAACAACACTGACAATTTACTTCAATTAGGAGAAGAAAGAGAATTTTATTTTTTTAAAGTCATGGGAAAGTTTCATGATCATATATACATATATGTAAATCATTTTATTGAGGCTCATAAAACTCTTATCACAATCCATACATCCATGCATTGTGTCAAGTACACTTATACATTTGTTGCCTTCATCATTTTCAAAATTTTTCTTACTACTTGAGCCCCTGGTATTAGTTTCTCATTATTTTCCCTCCTTCCCCCTCCATCCCTCCATTATGAACCCTTGATAATTTGTAAATTATTATTATTTTTTCAAAAATTTTAAAAGAGGATACCCGCTACCACCTTCCCACCCAACCCCTTGCCCGCCACACCAAAAGTTTCAAGTTGGAGGGAAAGGACTTTTTCCTCTTCAGACTGCAACTTGACTGAGTGTTGCTTAGTGACAAGTCACAACTTTTAGAATACTTCAGAAACTTTTCCTCTTGTGGATTGTGTGGGGAGAAGAGAACATTTCAAGGGGATAAAATGAAATATTTGGTTGTCTGAAATTGCATATAATTTTAGTTTTAATTTCCTTTGCTTTTTTAATTAATAAAGATCATTGGTTAACAGAAAGAGAGAGAGAAGTTTATGAGTAGGTAGCAGCAAAGAGAACAATAGCAACACAGGTGTCTTTATTGTGTCCCAGTTGAAATCTGAATCCACAGAGGACATATAACTTTTACTTTGGGATGTACATGTTGGAGAGTCACCTTTAAATGTTTTACTTAGCTCTTCTTTCAGGGTAACTATGGGCAATAGCTATTGACAATGAGCAAGCAAGCAGAACAAGGTCAGAGTCAGGAGGCCTTTTTGACCGGAAAGCAAGACTTACATTTTAATCACTGGGCAATTACATTTTAATTCATTGCCATGGCCACAGAACTCAGACAATACTCACAATTATTGGGGGTTACTAGGGAAGCTCACAGGCTCTAAAGAAGTAAGAATACATTTGCCCCTGTCCCCCACCCCCATCTCCAGCATCTCTTCTCAGCCAGCCTAGTGCACATGTCTCCCTGGTTCTTGACATCTCAGCGGTGTGTCCAGTAGCTTCTCTGTTACCCACCCAGATCTCACAGGGCTCTGCTGAGAAACGAAGATAGAGATTGGAAGAAGGTTAAAGGGGCAAAGTTTATTTCCGTTGATCAGGCAAGAAGCAAATCAAAACAAGTGTTGCCAAGGCAAGTTCTTGAAAAGGGGGCTTGCAGTTTTTAACATGTAGACCAAGAAGTAAATTGAAGGGATTATAGGTATGTAGTAGATGCCTCAGGAACAGTCATGAGAAGACGAGACAGATTATGATTCTTGACAAGATCTGGCTTATCAGACCCAATGCTTTTCAAATTTTTTTCATCTTGACCTGGTGACATCTTTTGCGGAATTTTTGGTTTCTTGAAAAGAATACCTAAAGGTTATAATTATCCTCTCTGCTCATATTTTGGGGTCTGGTCTGCAGGTCAAGTTTGGGGCCGGGTCTGGTCTTAAATAGTACCTGATTACTATGATGGAATATTTTCCCTGGAAAAGAAGGGCTCAAAAGAGAGAGATTATGAAGAATGGAAATGAAGGTTCATCATGGGTTATATAGAATATGTATTTCAATCCAGTGGCATTGCACACATTGTTGAAAGGAACATTTCAAAATCTATCTGGAGGCCGAATGCTGTCTGTGATAGGACAGTGTCTGTGCACACACAAGGAAATCTACCTAAGCATGTTCTGCCTCACCGTCTCTGTGCTGCTCCTCTGTTGGACCAGAAGGTCTCATGGTCTCAGCATAATTCTTTTGCTGTGTCCCATGTTTCAGTTCTTTACCTTCTGATGCCTCTGTCACTTCAGGTAGCAATCTTCCAGACATTCTATTGTTGATTCCTTTTTCTTGATGAAAGCAATCTCAAGTTATTTTGCTTCAGCACAGGAATAAAGCTCAATGTCATCTAATCAATTATGACTTATGGTTAGAGTTTGGTCAAGTTGGTTAGGCCAGCATCCTCAGTATTTTGGCAAAAATTCTCCATGATGGGTTTTAATACAATGTAATGAACTCTGTAATATTATCTATCATAATGTAATCAACTTTGTGAGCAGCCAGAAGCTGTGGTGGGGTTAACCCCTTTGATTAGGTGACAGTCTTGATAAAATTGGAAGAAAAACTCTTTGGGGGTGTGGTCTGCTCCTTTATAAGCAGATTGTGTGGAAAAGCTTCACTTCTACTGTGTCTGGATCCTGGTTCATTGACCTTTGGTCACATTGCCTCTCAATCCCAGAAGTCATTAATGAACTGCTGACCTTGAATTCATTTGACTTTACCCCTACCAGCCTATGGTTTTTCTGCTTCCTGGTTCATCAGCACCTTCAACTACATAAGTTAAACCTCCAGCTTACCATCTGAACCAATGATGTGAACTAGACTGGCCTTACCTACTTCCGGAACTGTGTGAGCCCTTTCTTGATATAAATCTCTTTTTATATACATACACATATTAGTGTCACTAGTTAGGCTTCTTTATCAAAGCTCTCCTAGTGCAGCAACCCTAGAGAATTGAGTAGAATTGCTTCTGTAGGTTTCTGTAAAGACAATAAATCTGTACAGGAACAGAAAACCTCATTTTTCTCTCTCTGTCTCTCAGAGGAGCTATGGTTTCAAAGTGCAGATCTTATACTTAGCAGCTCAGAGTGTAAGTCTAACCCACTAGGCTACCATATCGCCTTTCATTTCCTCCATATCGTTTATGATTTAAAATATGAAACTCAACTCTATTTGTCTAACACTACCAATGTTAATTTATTAGTGTTGACACATGTATGATGGTTATTTAAGATACCAATATTAAGGGATGACTGAACAAAAATTATATGGGCATTTATTAGATTCTGGCTCATAGCAAGATGGACACATAGGCACATCTACCATATGGGCAGATATGTCCTAATTAATTAAAACGTAGTAAAAGGTAGTAAATATATGTTTATAAGTCTCTTCCTGGAGCCACCCAAGGATTCCTGGTTGTATTTCATTACTTTTCCTCTTGATTCTATTGTTTCATTACCTCTCAAAGAAGAATCAATGAGCATATGACTCATTAATACATAGGGGTTATGAGAGCGTGGCAATACTAGGGGGGTGGAGGATAGGTAGGGTAGCAAGGGGAAATAGATTACAGGGATCTATATATAGCCCCATGGGGGACAGAGAACAGAAAAGTGGGTGAAGGGAGACATCAGACAGTGTAAGACATGGCAAAATAAAAATAATCTATAAATTATCAAGAGTTCATGAGGAGTGGAGTGGGGAGGAAGGGGAAAAATGAGGAGCTGATACCAAGGGATCAAGTAGAAAGCAAATGTTTTGAGAATGATGATGGCAACAAATGTGCTTGACACAATGCATGTGTGGCAGTCATGTGCCTATATTAATTTCATGATTGAGATGTAGGGGTGGAGTCTAGCCTGTTCATCTGGAGATAGCCATTGAGTAGCCAATGAGGCCTCTGTGTGGGCATGACTTTCTCCTGAGACTTCTGGGAAATCTCATGATATTTCCCTGATGGAGATGATAAGCTATCTCCCCAGTTGTTGGGAATTAGTCTCAGAGATGATGAATTATGGACAAGATGACAGCATCCAAGGAGCTGAAGGAGCCAGAGGAGAAGCCACACAGGCTTACCCTGATGGAACAAGACCTCTGAAGCTAGCAAAGCCACATGAAGAGCCCTGCCAGAGCTGAGTTGCCTCTACCACCACTGGATACTGTTGATGGACCCTGAGCCCTGGAAGCGAGGAGCCATGAGTAGACCCCTGCCAGTGCCGGAATTCTGCACCCACTGGCCTATGACTTCATGAGTCAGAAGGAGATGTTATAGAGTGGTATTGGACATATGGACTAATATCAGACTTATGACTTTGAACTGGACTGGGTTGGGATGCTTTCTTAATATCCCATTCCTCCTGTATATAAATCTTACCCTTATATCTATATGCGTGTCTATGAAATTTGTTTCCCTAGTTTACCCAGACTAACACAGCATGTTTGCATGGATTGTGATAAGAGTTGTATGAAGCCCCAATAAAATGATTAAAAACAAAACAAGCAAACAAAAAAAGCAAATGTACAATTTTTTTTAAGACCTTGGGGTTAATCATGGCAAGAGAAGAAGTTCTTTCTGTTGGGGTTGCTAAACTACTATCACATAGATTGGAATTACCACACAGCTAGGGAATGAATCAACAAAGGGGGAAATTTAGCCTGAATAAAGCAGGTTGCTATGGAGTCAACTCTGGTGCATAGCAACGCTAAGTATATCAGTGCAGAACTGTACTTCATAAGGTTTGTAATAGAAGATTTTTTAAAAGTAGATCATCAAGATTTTCTTCCAAAGTGTCCAGGGTGGACTTTCAGGTAGCAGCCAAATCTGATCAGTATTTGCTCTAAACATGGACTTCAAGATGAAAATAGGACCTGAAAATAAAACAAGAAAGGCAATGTCCTGATTACATCATGTGTCTGCATAAAGCCTTACCCAATATTCATTCCTTGATCTTCCAGCTATTGAGCCAAGAAATCTGTTTTCAGGTAAACCAGTTTGAGGTTTTGTTCTCATTCGGAACAAAAAGAATCCAACGTACATCTTTTGAGTTGTGTTGACTTTTATGATGACAGCTAAGAACCACCACCACTTGATTTTCTAAGTGACCAACTTTGAGCCCCGGGCTCTCTCCAGTTCTCTTATGCCATTGCTAAATCTTATTTCACAATTATAGGCTGAGCCTATTCAAATTTTCTATTTCCGTGACGTCTTATGCCTGGGTCAGATTTAAATAGTTGTCTGACAGCATTTATATAGTTCTGTGAAAGAAATGAGTACTCAGATGTTCTAGATGAAGCAATCCTAAATGTTATCTTTTCCTGGGAAACATTTCTGACTCCCACACATAACTGAAATCCTATTTAAGAAAATCTCCTGTTGGGCTGGGTTTTCTAGAGAAGCAAGAATAGGAACACTGGTATGTATATGTCTATAGAAGGAGCTTTATGTCAAGAAATGGCTTGCACAATTGTGAAAGTAGATGAGTCAAGACTGGTTCAAGGCCATAAGTCAGTAAGCTGAACTTCTGATTTAGGTTGCTTCAGGAACTGATGAACAGGAAGCAGGATAGGCCACAAGCTGGTGGAGGCAGAGTTGAATGAATCTAAGATTGGCCAAATGAATCTAAGATCAGCAGTTTGCTGATGGCTACTGGAGATCCATGAAACAGAACATATATCTACAGAAGGTGAAGGACAAGAGAGAGCTCAGTTCTGTTCAAGGTCTCAATTATATGAGACCACATCCCCAATGAGATATCATAAGTCTTGGGTTGGATTAATAGCTTAGGCTCCATTAGTATCTTCACCTCACTTTCCTTTTTTTTTTTTTTTTTGCATCACTGTCCTCTCATGGGAGTGGGAGGTCCAGCCTTGCTCCTGGAGAGCTGCTGCTGGATTTGAACCGCCAAGCCAGTGGGCCGCAGTCCCCACAATCAACCACTATGCCACCGGGGCTCAACCCTCACCTCACTTTCATAAGTGGTTTCCGACTGATAGTGACCCTCTGTGATAGGGTGGAACTACCCCTGTGACTTTCCATGTTTTCAACATTGGAACTCTTTATAGAGTAGAAAGTTCCATCTTTCTCTCTTAGGGAGACTGGTGGTTTCAAACTGCTGACCTTACAGTTAGCAGCTCAATGCTTAGCCAGTATGCCACCAGGGTTCGTGACTTAGGTGCATGGAGTTGACAGAGAATCTAACCATCACACTCCCCATAGCATCCTGTGTTTATCCTTAGTCTAGATTTTAGCCCTCTCACTCTGTATGATTAGTTATTCCCTACCTGCTTTGGGGAGCCTGGGTGGTGCGGTGGTTATGAGTTAGACACTGCTAACTGCAAGGTCAGCAGTTACAAACCATCTTCCACTCCCCTAAACAGTTAGTCTTTGAAACCCAAAGGGACAATTCCAATCTGCCCCCCCCACTCTCTTTTCCTTCCTTCTTTCCTCCCTTCCTCCCTCTCCCTCCCTCCCTCTCCCTTTCCTCCCTTCCTTCTTTCCATCCTAACCTTTTATCTGAAATGTACTATGAGTTCATTTTACTTTGCTCTTAATCTCCAGCTCTTATATGAATGTTTCATACTGAATGGTACTTAGATTTGCTTATCAAAAAATTCGCTAAGTGATTTCTTGAAATTCTAATTATAATAGTGAAAATTAGAAAACATTTTCCTTTGATACAGTTTATCTTAGAAGGCTACGAAAACGCAGACGATGCATCCAATGGTGAGAATTAAATAATTTATCAACTGGTTTGCTGCCCTAATCACCATTTTAAGTATAAAAAAATGAATACTTATAGTAGTTTATTATTTCATGCACTTAGTCAAATAAGAACAATGAAAAAGGTACAGAAAACTAGATTATGTTATGAGGAAGGTATTTAGAATATTAATGAAAAATTTTAAAACTGACAAAGACAATAAAACTATTTGGAGGGGCATCACTGCCCTCTGGTGGTCGTGGAAGCTACCCAGCGCTGCTCCTGAGAGCTGCCACTGGATTTGAACTGCCAAGCCTGCAGACTGCAGTCCCGCACTCAACCACTTACACCACCATGGCTCAGTCCGACAATAAAACTATTAATTAAAGTATTTTCGTATTGATTCTTGTTTGTAGTCCTTACTTGCAATGTTCTTCACTTTTATCTGAGCATCATTAGTTGTGTGATTTGTTCCTTAATGACTTTTTCACTGTTGAGGTGTGTGTTAGTCCAGGTAGGCAAGAGAAGCAAATCCATATTTATGCATATGTGTCTAATACAGAGTTTTATGTGAAGCGTAGTTGTACATTAGAAAATCATGCCAACCCAGTCCAGTCCAAGTACATAAGTCCAATATTAGCCCCTATGTCTGATATCCATGTATAAAGTCCTCTTCACACTCATGAAACGCATACAAAGATACCTAATGCCAGATGATCACAGACCAATGGGCAAAAGTGGAAAGGAGGTTTTACAAAGATGAAGTTGTTCTGATAATATTTTTAACTTTTTGAACATGTTCAAGAATTGCTTACATCACTCACAGTGTCTTGTGGGAGAATCAGGCTTAATTCAAAGCTGAAAATAATGACAACATATCACTTTTTCTCTTGACCTTATTTGTTTGTTTAATGGAGTAGTGAACACAAGGGGATAAAAATGTGGTATTTTATCAAAAGTACAATGAATTTTAATAAACAAATAAATCAATATTACAAGGATAGGTCCATCTAAGTTTTAAGTCCTATGGATGGGATCAACTTTACTACAAGTGCTTAGACGACACTGTTTTACAGATGAAGATTAAAAAACAATAATGAATGTAAATTTGTGATTTGTGATTCTCCTCTTTGAGAGAATATTGATTATAAGTGCCATTATAACAACTGGTTTACCAAACTCAACAGAAAAATTAGGTGCCATGACTGCTGAAGCCAAATGGAAGCATAAGCAAATGTGGTGAAGAAAGCTGATGTTGCTCAGCTATCAGAAGATATGGCATCTGGAGTCTTAAAGGTTTGAAGGTAAACAAGTGGCCATCTAGCTCAAAAGCAACAAAGCCTACATGGAAGAAGCACACCAGCCTGTGTGATCAAGAGGTGTCAAAGGGATTGGGTATCACACATCAAAGAATAAATCAGGGGAAGTACAGAGTGGAAATCCCAAACCCATCTGTAGTTGAAGCAACATTTCTTTACAGAAGGGTCACAGGGAGAAGACGGGCTAGTCAGGGTGCTGCAATGATGAAATATGAAATAACTTTCCTCAAGTTCTTAGATGTTTCCTCCCCCCATGAACCAAATTCTACCTTACAAATCCAGCTAGATTGGAACTGGAAACACAGGGAATCCAGAACAGATGATCCCTTCAGGACCAGTGGGGAGAGTGGCGATACCGGGAGGGTGGAGAGAAGGTGAAGCCTAGAAAGGGGGAGCCAATTAGAAGGATCTACATATAACCTCCTTCCTGAGGTATGGACAACAGGAAAGTGGGTGAAAGGAGACATCACACAGTGTACAATATGACAAAATGATAATTTATAAATTATCAAGGGTTCATGAGGGAGGGGGGCGCAAGGAGAGAGGGGGGAAATGAGGAGCTAATACCAAGGACTTAAATAGAAAGAAAATGTTTTGAGAATGATAATGGCAACAAATGTACAAATGTGCTTTGCATACCATAGATGGATGTATGGATTGTGATATGAGTTGAATGAGCCCCCAATAAAATGATTTAAAAAGAGAACAGAGAAGAAAATTGGTGTCTGTTCTGTAGACCCAACAAAACTGGCAGAATCCGACAACTGGCTCCCTCCCAGAATTCTACTCCCTGATCTCGATGCCTTATCTGTCTACCTGTGAGTCACTCTTGAAGATGGATTTAGCAAGATAAAGTGCTCAAACGTTAGCAACCAGGTAAAGGATGCAAAACTGAGACATGTGGAGGCCAATGTGACAAGCGAAAGAACTGGAGTTAAGTTTAAAAAAGAAGTCTGAGGGTGCAGAAGGCAAGGATTTCCAAATATTTAAAATGGGTGGGACCCCGGCCAATACATTCAGACTGAGGTTCTTTGGCTGGGGAAAACTTGAACTTTTAGGACAATCTAAGATTCTAAACAATTGATTCTCCTGAACATCTGCTTTCTGCTTAATGTGGCATTTGCAGGTGAAGAGTCTTGCCGTGTGTTCCCCTGTTCCAGTGATGGAAAAGCCACCATGTAGATCAGTGGCATGGCTCAGGACTTGGATAGAACAGGACAGGGACGCATGGAAATACCCAGCACAGCGTCCTTCTCAAACCTAAGCTAAAGGTTCTATTAGTGTAACGTGTGTGTGTGTGATACTTGGTTGCTGTTTTTATGTCACTCACTACCATCAAGTCAGTGCTGAGTCATAGTGACCCCATAGGCCAGGGTAGACCTGCCTCCATGAGCTTCTGAGGTTGTAAGCCTTGACTGGAGGAGAAAGCCCCGTCTTCCTCCTGAGAAGCTGGTGCATGTGAATTTCCGGCCTTATGGTTACAAGCCTCATGTGTAACCCTCATGTCTGCAGGTAGTGGATGATTAATCAAGGATCCATGTGAGAACCAACGGCTGTATTTAGAAAAGAGTAAATCTAAGCACTGCCGTGCTAGAATCTCTTCTTTGTTAATGTCTGTTAATAGGCATCGTTTGGGGTACAACTTCAGACTTACTAAGTCAGATTCTCTGTGGTTGGGGCCCAGCAATCTTCAGTTTTGAAAGTTCTTTCCAGTACTCATGGTTGGCAGTGAGGTTTGAGGATTGTGATTGCAGGAGGAATCAGGATAACCGTGAGAGACACTGTTCTCAAGTATCAAGAGACTATTAGGGAATAGGTCAGCTGACTTTTTTAGTTGCTAACTTCCGGGAGGGGGGGGAAATGCCTTTAATTGGAATGGCAAACATAAAATCACACTTTTAGTTATTAAAGAACTAGAAGCATATTTAGAATTATAATAATATAATTTCTAATTTATTAAGTAAAGTCTTTGATTTGAAAGAAATCAAGGGGTTAGGGAAACTAGGCACTTGATATATTTGGAGCCTTCAAACAGTAGCATTAATTAGTCTTTACAAAATTCTCATGTCAAAATAATGATTAATGAAAAATATGAGAACACAAGTAGCAGTCTCACACTTACGCTGGAAATCAAATGTATGGTGAACAGTTATATACCATTTTCTGCTTTATACACCACTCCACGTAGTCTTAGAAAATAAGCTAAGCTCAAAAATATGCTATAACTCAAATTATATTTGAGTTCCACATGTTGTTGTAATTATAACATGCTCCCATGCTCATCAAAAATATCACAGGCAAGAGGTGTTTGGAGGAAGATGGAACACACAGACTGAGATGTCAGACTTACTCTCCAGTAATGAACACAAGTGCAAATGAACAACTGTGAACTAGAAGGCCACTTCCATTGCAATTTAGCATTTCACTGACGAACAGAGCTTGATCCAGCCAGTATATCCCAGTCACATGATTGTACTTGAGAAATGCTGACTTGCTAGCATTAGCTTTGATTACTGATTGCTAAACAACATTTGACTTCCTTGGGTATTCAAAGTATATCAAATGATGATGAATTCGTTTCTGTCAGCCAGAAAACAGTGAGTTTGATTTGGTTTGGCTTGTCCTACAGATGCTCACTGTGAACAGTAAGCAAAGGAAAATGCAAAGACCAGGTGGTAAAATAAATAGGAATCATATTGGGGAGGTTTCAATAGCAGTTGACTGTCTCAGTCTTATTCTGTATCTTAGTGGTGGAGTGAAATGTCTTGATTTGACTCTGCTACTCAATACTCGTAGCTGTGGAAGACTATGCACACAGTATATATAATATATATATATATTGGTATATATAATACCAATAGAACGGATTGGTCTGTTTTTGTTACATTCTCCCTGACTATAAAAATGAGCCATCTGTTAAGCAACAGCAGCAGAGGGTGAGACGCCCAGGACTATTGGAAGAGAGCATTCCAGATCTCTGTCTGAAGTGGAGGAGTCCAAGATTAGAGGGACTACACTGTGACACAGAAACTAAGGGACCATAAGACAGAGACAAAACTGGCTTCCTGGTGTGTGGAGGCAGAGGACAAGAGACAATGTGGCTGAGAGTTTAAGGAACAGAGAAAAACTTGGCTGCTGGCTGAGAAGAGCTGCTGCTGTGAACTGTATTTATACTGATTCCTGGTTTGCTGTAAACCTTCCCTTATAAATCTCCATATATGTGAGGATTGACTACATGTTCTGTGTGACCACGGAAACAAATAATCGAACCCAGCATAGAAGTAGTGTGCAGTGAGAAGAATGATTGATGTCAGAAGGATAGAGTGTGGAGACATGTCTGATCCTTGCCTGATGGCAATAGAGAAGACTGAGGAGGTCAGATATGATGCCCCATTCCATTTTTTAAAAAGTTTCTAATGCTAGAAATGCTGAAGTTTAGTCAGCATCCTATTGTCATTGACTACAAAGTTGACAATCAAACTATCTTGACCCTGTACATCTAGAAACAAGAGTTTTGAGGTGAATATGCATTGACAAATAGACATGTTATAAGATGTTTTGTTCTGGGGATTAAAAGTCAGCAATATCACGGTTTATCATATTTGCAAAGTTCCAGTTTGCAAAATATTAAAGAAAGCATAATTGAATTTATTTGATACAACATACTTTATGTCTTTTGTTATGTATTGCAACTTTTAAACCCTCTTCTTTATAAATTTCCATTGATTTGGTCCTGTGGTAGTTACATAATTTGGTCTCAACTTGAGGCTTACGAGTAAAGAGATGGAGTTTACCTGTCAATCAGGTCACAGACTGATGACTTTATTTAGAGGCACTGAGGCGATAAATAGCTCATTAGAGGTGGGACACTCCACTCACTCCCTGTGAGATTTTTTATGAGAAGCCACATGAAGCTACCCTGATGCATCCACAGACCTGGAAGCTGTAGGAAACATGTGGAGACTCCTGCCAGCACAGAGATGCTTACAATGCCACTGGATCCACAAAACTTCCAACACATTAGGCAGCAATCTTCCTGAATTTGCTGTTGCTGCATATGATTCATAAGTATAAAGAGAACTTTATAGATTGGTATTAAACATATGAGCTAATATTGGACTTATGGATTTAATCTGGACAGACTAGAATGTTTTCTCAATATTTAATTGCTCTTGTATATAAAGGTCTTTGTTATACACATATGAATGTCCATGAATTTGCTTCTCTAGTGTACCCAGACTAACACAGTTACCTTTAAACTTAAGCGCATATTTCATATTTCATGTGTGTGTATTCAAAGTAACTTCAATTATATCAAGATGTAGAAAATGTTCAACTCCTTGAGGTACATTTTTATTGCACTTAAAATGCATTTAAATGCTATTTCAAATGTCTTAAAGAGGGAGATCATGAGGAAGTTGTACATGCATCAAAAAGCAATTTTACATGCCTCAAGAGGCAATTGGGTGTACAGACCAACAGAACACTGTATAGCTTAAAATCAGGAAAGGTGTGATTCAGGGTTGTTTTTTCTCACCATGCTTATTCACTCTGTATGCTGAGTAAATCATCAGAGAAGTTGAATCATATGAGGAAGAAGGGGGTATCAAGTGTGGTGGAGGCATATTAACTACCTGATATATGCAGATGATGCAACTTGCTTGCTGAAAGTGAGAGGGACTTGAAGCACTTGCTGGTGAAGTTTGAGAACTGTAGCCTTCAGTATGTGTTGCAACTCAATGTACAGAAGTTCAAAATCTTCACAGCTGGACCAATAGGTAACATTAATATAAATGGAGAAAACTTAGAAGCTGTCAATTTTTTTGTCTTGTTTGGATCCACAATCAACACTCATAGAAACAACAATCCAGAGATCAAAAGGTGCTTTGCATTGGATAAATTTGCTGCACAAGACTTTAAAAAAATCATTTTATTGAGGGCTCATACATCTCTTAACATGATCAATGCATGCATCTATTGTATGCAAATCACATACATTTGTACATTTGTTTCCATCATCATTTTCAAAACATCCTCCTTCTACTTAGGCCCTTGATATCCACTCCTCTTATTTCCACTCCCTCTCCACTCTCCCACCTTCATGAACCCTTACACGTTATCATTACAAATTATCAGTGCAAGTTTACAAGTTATCAAGTTATCATTATTTTGTCATATCGTACACTCTCTGATGTGTCCCTTCACTCACTTCTCTGTTGTCCATACCCCAGAGTAGAGGCTCTATGTAGATTCCTGTAATTGATTCCCCCTTTCTACGTCACCTTCCCCCCATCCTCCCAGTATGGCCACTCTCATCATTTGTCCTAAAAGGATCACATGTGTTGGATTCCCCATGTTTCCAGTTCCTATGTGCTCCAGTGTACATCCTCTGGTCTAACTGGATTTGTAAGGTAGAATTCAGATCATGATAGTAGGAGGGAGGAAGCATTTAAGAACTAGAGGAAAGTTGCATATTTCATCATTGCTACACTGTACTCTGACTGGTTCATCTCCTCCTCAAGACCTTTCTGTAAGAGGCTGTCACTTAACCTACAGATGAGCTTTGGGTGCCCAATCTGTTCTCCCTGTCATTTATAATGAATAATTTTTAGTTTTTTGATGCCTGATACCTGATCTCTTCCACACGCTGTGGTCACACAGGTTGGTGTGCTTATTCCATGTGAGTTTTGAGTTACACAAGACCTTTTGTATAGTATTGAAAAACAAGGATGTTATTTTGAGGACTAAGGTGTGCCTTCCCCATCCATGCTATTTTCATTGACCTCATATTCATGTGAAAGTTGGACATTGCATAAGGAAGACTGGAGAAGAATTGATGCATTTAAATTGTGGTGCTAGAGAATATTGAAAGCACCATGAACTGCTAAAAGGACAAATGGAACTGTATTAGAAGGACAGTCAGAGTGTTCCTTAGAGGCAAAGATGATGAGACTTCATTTTATATTCTTTGGGCCTGTTTTCAGAAGATACCTGTCCCTGGAGAAGGATATCATAGTTGGTAAAGTAGAGGGACAGAGAAAAAGAGGAAGATCCTCAAGGAGCAGGATCGACACAATAGCGCGAACGATGGGCTCACGCACAGGTGAAAAAGCGGGGATGATGCAGCGCTGCACAGTATTTCATTCTCCTGTGCATCAGGTCACTGTGGATTGGAAGTGACTCAATGGAAACTAACAATAATAAACAAGGAGAGATGGGGACTATGGCTGCCAGGTAACAAGCATGAGAAGTTCCTCACAGCAACTTACCAGAGAGTTCCCCCTGGGAGGCAAATCCTTGCTTCTTGGCATTGAGAAAGTAAATTTATATGCTAAATAGACCCAAGTTTCTTAAAGTGAGATAACAGCAAAGCATGTTGAAACATTCCCCTTTAAAACTGACCAAAGGCATGAGCCCTGAGGTAGTTACATAATCTTATGTCAACTTCAAGATATAATCAAAGTGTAGGAGTTCTAATCAACCTGTCAACCAGGTCACAGTCTGAGGGTGCTTCCTTGTCGGCGTGACCTTCTTAGAAGGAGGGTCCTGGGAATCTCTCCTTTTGTCTATTTGAACCTTCTTCCTGGCTGATCCTGACTGTGGCCAGAGTCCTATGAGGTACCCACAGCCATTGGATCCATATGACTCTGAACCCACCAACCTGCGTTATTCCTGCATTCTGTATCATTGCATGTGGCTTCGTGAGTCTGACTTAGGGACTTGAGCTTAACTGGGCTTGGATGCTTTCTTGATATTTAATTACTTTTTGATATAAAGTTTTCTATTATACATATATGACTGTCACTGAATCTGTTTCTCTATTCAACCTGGCCTAACACAGTATGGTACCTGGAGAGCAGGGTACTAGAGAAACAATTCATGAAGATGGAGAGTGGATGCTTGTCTGATCTCTGCCTTATGGCAGTTTTCCTTCTTTGGCTAGCTGAAGATCAATCATGATCATGCAGCTTACTGGATTATTTTTTTGGAAAGGACATGGGAGGTTTAGATTTTGATTCCTAGTTGTCTTTGGTTATTTCAGTATGAAATTTCATTTTCCAGGTGAAAATGAAGGCGATAAATGTAAATTTTGAGCTCAGAAAGAGAACGTCTCTCAGGCTATGATAACTTGGTCAAAATAGCTGACTAAAGGTCAAGTCTTAGAGACCTAAGGCCATATTGCATATGAATGGGGTAGTTTAGATTTTGTTAAAAAGTTGAATTTGAGTGTTTCAACCCTATAACAGTAGCACAATGTTAAGAAATGTGTCTAAGATTTAGCTGTACTAGAATTATATTTATTTCTTCTATCTATTGTTATTGATATAATATGTGGTAGAAATGATTATTGGGAAGTATGTAATTCCACTGCCTTCATCCATTAAATTGGACCTGCTAAATGTGTTAGTATGAAATGCCTGCAAAGAAGGCTTAGAAAAGATAAGCCCTACTCAGTGCCTTGAGTACTCAGTACATTCGCATTTGAAAAAACGTAATGAGGGAGCTGTTGGCACACTGAAGGGGAAAAGAAGGAGACATTTGATCTTTTTGTAATTTGAATGACAACTTGCTCCTGATAATGGAAAAACATGAAGTCATGAACAACTCTCCTTTCTTGCTTTTAACTGAATGTTAAAGGGAGCCTGTGGGGAGCCTGAAATGCTCATAGGTGACCACCTGGATCCATTTGTTGAGTGAAAGTGGGAGAAAAACACTAATGATGAAATGGGTTGAGTCTGGCCACTTACACCAATGGACCTGGTTCACAGAAACTAGAGGAGACATGAGAGCAGGTTGGCTACTCAAAAGTTTAAAGAGCTGAGTGGAACCTGAGCCCTTGGCATGGCCTAGCCCACGGGGCTAGGGTTGTTGAGAATTTATAAAGGGGCCCATGGTGTAATAGCAAATTGGGTACCCTGGTGAGGCTAAGTGATCAACTCACATTGAATTGACCAGATGCAACCAGATTCTGATAAGATATCTGAACCTGTGAATTAATGCATATTGCTGCTGATTTATGGATGACCTGTCCTGGTTTGACTAAATCTGGGTGTCCTTTATCACCACTCTTACTCAATATCCTGCTGGAAATCTTAGCAAGAACAATTACACAACAAAAAGAAATCAAGGGAATACAGTTAGGCAAAGGAGAAGTGAAATCTCACTATTTGCAGATAATATAATTTTATAGAGAAAGAAGCCCAAGGATGCCACAAAAGATTGTTATAAACAATTGAGAGATTTGGTAAAATAGCAAAATAAAAGAGTAGCAAGCAGAAATAAATCAGATTCCTATCTTCAGTGAAAAGAGCTCCAACAGCTAGAAAACAATACCATTTACAGTAGCCACACAAAAGACAAAGTATCTAGGAATAAAACTAACCAAATCTGTCACACTTCTTCAAAATGTTGAAAATTAAGGATGCTACATTGAGAACTAAGGTGTCCTTGACCCAAGCCATGGTACTTTCAACTGTGTTGTCTGCATGTGAAGGGTGAATGTTGAATAAGAAAAACCTAAGAACGAATGGTGTGTTTGAATTTGGGGTTGGTAAGAATATGTCACGTTTTATGAGCTACCAAAGAACAAATAAATCTTTCTTGAAAGAAGTAGATCCAGAATGATCCTGATAGGCAAAGATGGCCAGACTTCATCTTTTGTCCTTTGAACATGCTGTGAGAGGAGACCAGTCCCTAGAAAAGGACATCGTATTTGATAAGGTAAATAGGCAGGAAAAAGCAGAATTCCCCGAATGAGATGGATATCCACAGTGGATAAAACAATGGCTTTAAACATTTTAACAATTATGAGGATGGCACAAGACCTGGCACTGTTTATTCTGTTATACAAAGGGTCACTGTAATTCAGAACCAACTGAATGACACCTAACAACAACAAGCCTAAGAAACAAAAGACCCGTGTAAAGAAAATTACTATAGGAAATTATGATAAGAAACCAAAAGAGACCTGCACAAATGGAAGAATATCCTGTTTTAACGGATAAATAGAATGTAAGATTGAGAAAATGCCAATACCACCTGAAGTAGCCTACAAAAGCAATGTAATTGTAATACAAATCCCAATTTCATTCATTAAAGAAATGAAAAGTATCAACTTCATATGGAGAAGGAAGTGGTCCAGGACAAAGAAAGAACTGCTCGACAAGGAAAACAAAATAGGAAGTCTTATACTGCCTGGCCTCTGAAGCTACTACACAGCCACAGTGGTCAAAGCAGCCTGATACTGATACAAATATAGATACAAATACCAATGGAACAGGATAGAAAACCCCCAAATAGGGGCTGAGCCCCGGTGCTGTAGTGGTTGTGTGAGGGACTGCGGCCCACTGGGTTGGTGGTTCAAATCCAGCAGCAGCTCTCCAGGAGCAAGGCTGGGCCTCCCACTCCCACCAGAGAGCAGAGATGCCCCCCCCTAATAAAAGCATCCATGTAAGGCAGCAGTTCTCAACCTGTGGGTCATGATCCCTTTAAGGACTGAACAACCCTTTCATAGGGATCACCTGATTTATAACAGCAGTATGAAGTCGCAACAGTTTTATGGTTGGGGGATCACCACAACATGAGGAGCTGTATTAAAGGGTCATGGCATTAGGAAGGTTGAGAATTTTGACAAAAGACCAAAAAACGTTAGCTAGAGAAGTGGCATTTCTTCAACAAATGGTGTTGGAAAAATCAGATCTCCTCTGCATAGAAAAGAAACAGAACCCATTACTCACCCTATGCACCAAAAAACTCAAAATAAATTAGAGACTTAAATGTAAATCTCAGAGCTATACAGATTATCAGTGAGAAAAGTGTTATAGGCATATATAGTTTACCAAATTACATTCCATGGAAGACAAAATAGATGACTGGAACATGTTAAAATAAAACACGTATATCAAAAAATTTCATCCAAAGCAAAATGAGAGTTCATGAATTAGGAAAAAAATATTTAGTAATAACAAATGGACAAGGGATTAATTAATAAAAATCCATAAAATTCTGCAACACCTCAGTAAAATAAAAAACAAATAATCCAATAAAAACTGGGAAAAGGATATGAATAGTCAATTCACAATGATTGACATTAGAATGACTACAAGCATATGAGGAAATGCTCATAATTACTAGCCAAGGAGTACATGTAAGCCATAGGTATATGAATATACTTGGGGCTCACAATTCTAGCCTCAGTCTAAAAATAATTAGTTCTTATAGCATGACTCTACTTAATACTGTCCCTCATGAAGAAGAGATCATTGAAGATATGGGTGCCATAGCAAAGTGTGCATAAACTAGATGGTACCTGGCTATCAGAAAGAATAGTTCCTAAGGTCTGATAGGTTTGTTTTAAAACAAACATCCAGCTAAGTAAGCCATCATGTATATATATATGTGTGTGTTTATGTGTATATATATATATATATATATATATATATATCTCACACCAGTTGCTGTGATCCAAGGATTGCAAATTTGATCAACCATTTTGCAGAAAGCTATGGATGACGGTGGAAGCCCAAAATCCATGTAGGGTCCTCACATGGTTTAAACCTCTGGTGAATCACCTTGAACATAGTCCAGGTATACAAATAGCCTTACTGTCAGACTAGCGTGTTATAAGGTTTATTATGGCAAATATTGTTAGGTTAAAAAATAATACATTATAATTTGATCTCCCTTTTGAACTACTTTTAAATTGTTGGTTTTTAGTATTTTCTGCTTTATTTTTGATAAGTATTTTGTATGTTTTGTCTAATTGTTGATTTGGGGAGTTGTTGCTTTCTGCTTATGCTTTATGATTTTCTGTCTATGCAATACTGGATAGGTAAATCAATAGAGACAGTAACTGGACATGCCTACGGGCATGGCAGGGGAAGATATGGGAAACAGGGAACTAACAACAATAATAAGATGTTCTGAAATTGATTTGGTGATTATTGCATAACTATTCTTAATATGATTGAATGATTAAATTGTATGACATGTGAAGTATATTTCAATTAAACTATTAAAATAAAATGTATAAGTAAAATATGAAAATTGTCCAGTGGTGCAATCAGTTAGCGCGTGGTACTTAAAAGTAAAATATGATCTAGTATTGCAGAAAATTTGAAAACCTAAAAGGACAAATAATTTTTCATTGTTTTGCCACCTTACCAAAATAATTTTAATTTCTAAAGCTTTCATTCAAGTATTTACATGTATATATTTTAAAGTTTATGGTCATGGCGTTTTAAATTCTGCTCTTTCCGTCTACCATTCTGCCATACATTTTCCAGGTAGCACCACAATTTCTTTGTATTTCTCATTATTTGATGACACATGAAATTGCCTTGAATGAGCAGACTATACTTCTCTTAGCTATTCCCTTCTTGTTATAAATGAAGTTTCTTCCTCCATTTCATTTTTTGCTGTTATGAATATTTTTGACTATGAAGATTTTTCATTTCAGTAATGAGTTCTCAAATGTCCTTTTTACTAAAAGCAAAGCAAAGCAAGCAAACAAACAAATAAACTCTATCATTCAGTACCTTTCCATGATATTAGCTTCACTTAATTTCCTATTCTACAAACAAGTCCTATTCATTACACAAGTCTAGAGGAAGCATAAAGCTCTCTTTCTAATATTTTGTTACTTTCTCCCACCATCAGGCCTAGGAGTGTTAAAAGTCCTAGGATAATATTGTGCTATTCCTGTGATTTCCCTTTACCTTTCCCACACATTGGTAAATAGTCTCTGTAATAAATCTGTTGGATTGTCCTGATTTGAGTGTGCCATCTGCTTCCTGTTTCCTGCTGGGATATCTGACTCATTTTAGAGATGCTCTTAATAAATGTAGACCAAATTGTCACAAAACAATAATTATTTGTTTTGTTGATGCAAATGGCTGAAGTTTCTAGAAAAATATTGACATGGCTCACTCTACAAAAGCATGATCTTTTTCTTCTCTGTATCATCAGATCAGAATGAGAAGAAATTTAGCAATGAAGTCACATAATAAAGCTCATCCAATATGGCTTATGACTTGAAAAAGCTTCTTTTTGGTTCCCTTTAAATATCAGGTATTAAACTCGTGAGCATTTTTGTCAGATAAATATCTGTCCAAGAGTTATTTTAATAGTAGTACAAAAGCATGTTATAAATTCTAATTGGATGTTTTCCCTTGGTAGACAATGACTGCCAACCAGACTATTGATGAAATAATTAATTCCATACAACCAGTAAAAACAATAACATGTTAAGCTCTCCGTGTATCCAAATTATTTTGTATTTCTAATACTGACATAATCCTTCTACACCTTTGAGCATTTTTTGGCAAGCTACTCTCTAATGTTTCACTTTATGTGGTGAATGCTTTTTGAGTTACTGAGACACTCAATGGATTATGGCATAACAGGATTGTTACAATCATTATTTCTTGTTAAGAAGAGTGCTTTATTTCTTGTTAAGAAGAGTGCTTAAAACCAGAAATTTGTTTGAAGTGAGATGTTCTGAGGATTAACTCAAAGGATTGTATACTGTATTCTTATATACTGATCCTTAATATCCTTTCTCCTTTTGACTTAAAGTTAGACTTGTTTGTTCCTGTTAGAGGAGAGGGTGTGGTTAGTGAAAAAGTTCATTGGAAGTCTGAATCAAAGCCAATGAAAGTTTGGACTTCCTCACTCAGTATTGGGAAATCTTTCCTTTCTACTTAATTTCAAATCTCACCCATTTCCATGCCTCCAAAATGACTTCCAAATTACAGAAAATAAACTACCTCTCTTTGACAAGAATGAGCTAACAAATGCACAATTCTCACCAATATGTTTGAGTTATTTATTGATAGGTTTATCTCATCTAAGCATTAAATCAATAAGCAGTGTCCTCTTTTTTAAATTAGAAAAATCTCTAATAAAGTGATAAAAAAACTTTTCACTTCTCCCTTCATTTGGATAAGAGTGAAAAATTAATTTTTCTGAATAGCCCATGCCACCACAGTGCTTACGCATCTTACATTTTCACTTCTTCTTTATCCTTACCATCATTCAGACATATGCACCCAACCCTTGCCACTCAGAGCTGGGCCACAGTTAGTTCATAAGCTAGACAATCACTGGTCTTCACTCAAGCTGTCCATAGGAAACGCCTCTGATCCTAGTCACCTGGACCTAATCAGAGCTCACAAACAAAAATGACATCATCATTTAGACTTCCAAGCCTATCATGAACATGAACTTATACCTTGAGATCAGAAGGCACAGCTATTCAAATTTATGGCTGGATAGCTCTTGATCTGTATTGGATGTATCGTCAGCTTTGGCACAATATGATGCATAGATATTTGGAGCACACCAATCACACCATCACATATCCATTAGATATTTACGTTGAATTATGAATATTTCTCCACACAACGTCTTCACAGTTCAGTCCCCTGTCAAAATACGAGCATACACAAAAGGGATCTCTTTGTCTATCCATTCTTTGTGGTCCAGACAATTCGATTTGAAGATGCAAGGTCGACATCCTATCAGTCATGGACCCGTTCGTATCGCAGCCATTTATTAGCCAGTCGTTGTGTGCCTCCCTCCCTCCCTCTGGTGATCCACTCAAGGTCCTGCCAGTTCTTCCTGCTTTTGCGTTCCCACAGTCAAGGCTATTCCAGCTGCTTCTGGTGATGTTTCCTCAGACATGCGCACTGGCGTCGCTTTCTCCTCCTCCTCCTCAGCCTGACCCAGTTGCACGCCCCTTGCTGTAGCCTCATTCCAGTTGTCGTGAAATCAAAATTCCAGCTCGTGCAGAGCTCACATGCCTTACAGGAAAACCGCTCCCGATAAGGTTTTTGATGTACTGCTCATTTTTGAAACGATTTGCCTGGACCTTTCACCATTTACACCTCCGGGGGTTTCAAAGACTACCTAATGTCTAGGGTTATTTACTTAATCTGAATTTTTATTGTGAATGGGTTGAAGGAATGCCCAGAAAACCAGTGTTCCATTCAACAATAACTTTTTTTGTTCATGTCCTGGATCGGAACCTGCAAATGTAGCGCAATCACGTACCCCACTTCCTCTGTACTTCCTGCTTCCGTTCTTTTTCCTTCCTAATCCCTCTGAACTCTGCCCTTGGGTCAATGGTGCCCTTTGATCTCAAAGCGTTCATTGTTTTAAGGTGTGCATGTCTCTTTAGAGTGAACATGCCCCTTGGGTTTTGTTTGTTTGTTTGTTTTGTGATTCTGAAGTGACTGATTTTGTTCTACATTTTCCTCCTACTCTGTGTAGGAAAATTCTAATATGACTCCTTTCAAGTACTTGACAGTGCTAACCTAGAAGGTGTCTGAGCTTGTAGCTTGGGCTATATTGGTGTCAGGGTGTCTGTTCCTGGAAGGTGATTGTGTAGGCCCAGCAAGCTTCTGAGGATAAAGTGTCTGGTTCTGGAGAGCGTTCCTAAAGTCTCAGAGGGCAGCTTATATCAGGGAATCTAGTCCTAGAAGGTGTCCCTGTCTCTATAGTTACATAATTTCATGTCAACTTGAAGATATAATGTGTGGGGGGTGGTATCCAATTTGTCAATTAGTTCACAGCCTGATGGTGTCTCCCTGTGGGCATGGCCTTCTCATAAGGAGGGCCCAAGTAAACCTCCCCTTTCCTTCTGCCTTCATGTTCTGCCTTGCTGACCCGGAGAGCTTCCAGGCCCCGGACATTTTCCCACCAACTTTGGCTCCACCAGCCTGTAATCTTCCTGTATTCGTCATCATTGCAGGTGGCTGCAGGAGTCTGAAGAGGGACTTATGGACTTGAGTGGGACTGAGCTGGGATTCTTGCTTGATATATAATTGCTTTTTGATATACAGCTCATTCTTACAGCTTATTCTTACATATGCAGCTCATTCAGTGTCACTGGATTTGTTTCTCTAGTCAATCCAGTCTAACACACTGTCCATCCAGGAACAGACCACTAATCTAGCACTGGAAGTTCTGCTGGTTCCTCCAGGCAAAGAGTGGCTTCTCCACATGCAGGGGAAAAGCGATGGTGCCTAATCCTGGAGGGCAGCCCTGGGCCTCAGGTGGAGCATATGCTGTGCAGTGAAGGGTGTTACCAGACACAGGGGCTGTCACTGGCTGCTACGTTTGTGAGGGTGGAAGTCAAGCCCACTTCAGAAGTGACTCTGAGTTTTGTTTTTTTGGTTTTTGGTTTTTTTAGGGCATCACTGCCCTGGTGGTGGGAGTAGGAGGCCCAGCCTTTGCTCCTGGGAGCCGGAATTGAACCTCCATCCCAGTGGGCCGCAGTCCCACGCACAACCACTACGCCACCGGGGCTCAGCCCTAAAATACAATCAATGCATTTGAACTACGATGTTGGCAAAAAAGACCCAAGGGAATCATATCCTGATTAAAGAACCAACTGATATGTCTCTGAAGACTTTATCTCACATACTTTGAGCCTGTTATCAAGAGACAGCAATCCATGGAGAAGAACGTCGTGCTCGGTAAAGTGGAGGGGCAGCAAAAACAAGGTAGGCTCTGCACAAGATGGATCAGCACAGTGGCTGCTACGATGGGGTCCAACAGAACAGTGGGGAGGCTGGCGAAGGAGCGCACTGTGTTTCCTTCTGTTGCACAGAGGGTCGCTATGAGCCAGAACGGAGTCAATGGCACTTAGCAACAACAGCAACATGAAGCCACACTGGAAAAGGACATATATTGATAATCCTCCTTGTGTCAAACAAAATAGCCGGATAATTTGATTTTCATCATGATTGCTACCTAAGCATAATACATGAAAGCGGTGGGAAAAGCCATTCTTTAAAGAGATCCCTGTTAGGGGATAAAAACAACAACAGCAGCAGCAACAACAAAAAGACTTGTTTCTCTGTCAGACTGAAAAAAGAAACCGTAGAATGAAACTCAGTCTATTCCTTTTGACTTTGTGTCTGTCCTTCGCACAATGGCTTTAGTGGCCTGGAGCGGATCTGTCAACCAGTTGCAGCTTTGAACTTCAAGCTAAAATAAGCAGGGACGACTGGAGGCCCCTGTGAGGGGTTGTTAAAATGTGTCAACGAGCAGCCTGGAGGACATCTGACTAATACTTGGTGGAATCCAGCGAGGGGTATTGGGTCGCAGATGGATTGCCTCATCCCTGAACAAACAGTCTTGCCAATTGATAGTGCTAAGGAAAAATGCCAAGGAAAATTTTATTCTCTTATAGCTAAGTTTCAAGAAATAACTTATTTTCTTTCCTGTACAAATGTCTATAGTTGTAGTGCTTTTGATTAAAGTTGCCCTAGCAAAAGACAGCCATGGATTTCAGGTTTTTCACTCACATTTAAAAATTTACAAAGGCAGGAAATATGAGTCTACAGGCAGACTGGTTACCAGGTCAGAAGGTTGCAGCTGTGAGAATGTTTAGCATGCTGCACCCACCCTCTATTTTTTGTTTAAACAAGAAGCTGCTTTGCTCACTGTCAAAGAGAAGCAGTGCCCGAGATCTTCAGATAGAAAATTCTACTGGTTCTGTTTCATTAGTCAATAGTCAAATGTTTATTGAGTGCCAGTACTCTGCTTAGACCTGGCATATCCCAGTAATGAGCCAGACAGAAATCCTGCTTAGACAGAGCATCCAGTTTGGGGGGAGAGAAAAGCCATGGACAAATTGGATCAGTTCTTAGAACGGCATTGCTTCTCTTCTAGAAAAGATTGAAGGGCTTTTTTGAGAGGGACCGCCAGATGGACTCGAAGCTCAGAACACCCAGTTAGCAGCTGAGCCCATTAACCATCTCACATAACATTCATTGTTGTTGTTTAGGCGTCATTGAGTCTGTTTGGATGCATTGTGACCCAAGTACAAGAGAACTGGCCCTTGTACAGCATGGCCTAGTCTTAAACCATCCTCACAATCACTAGGTTTGAGCCCATACTTGGTTGCGGTAATCGTGTCGCTCTTCTCATTGACGGTCTTTCTCCTCACATGCTGGGCTGTGAGCAGCATGCTTGGCAGTTCAAACTCACCAGCAACCCCTTGGACTTTCTACTCCTGTTAAACAGTGACGTTCTCAGAAGCTCACAGGGTGTTGCTGGGAGTTTGGTTTTAGTTTCTGAGACTGTATGTAGCTCTCTATGGGAGCACAGTTCATTATACAAAAATTGCTACAATTAGAGAGCACAATCCAAGAATTTCAGTAGGTTGCATGGATTCTTGTCCTATTTTCTGGAGAGAGGTCTAATTCAAGTATTACCTATTTCTAGCTATTTCCTAGTTCTGACATTTCCAAATTTATGGAAATAAGCTATTCAGAAACTGATGTGAGTTCCCTTCTGTTTAAAAAGGGCATGTTCCTTGAATAAAAAGGGAAGTGGGAATATTGAGTAGGCATTCATTTAGGTGGTAAGCTTAAACTGGGAACTTGACATATGGTAGGAATATTGTATCCATCTCCAGAAGACAGTGAAGTTCAGGGAAGTTCCATAGCTCATCTGAGGCTAAGTCATGTAAATAAAAGTAAACCAACACCCAGGAGGTAAGTAGCTTTTCTAATCCCTCAAATTTCTGGCAGGAACATGGACTAACCCTTGGGCTGCCAACTACAAGGTCAGTGGTCCAAATCCACCCCACTCTTTTTCTTTTTCTTAATTTCTTCCCCTTCCATTCCCAAACCTCTACATGCATCTTTAAATTAAAGGATGATTTAAAAATCCATAACTAAATAGTAACTCATACTATGATTTGCCAACTGACATTTAAGGTAGAAAGTTAGAAGGGCAAATATTTCACGATGTGTCACACAGCACTAGACTTGGGTCCTTCCATTTGTGGTGGAGCTTTGCCAAATACTTGTTGAACTAAGCTGAAATTGGAAAAATGCCTCGGGACTCAACCGCATACATTGGGCCTGTGTCTGACTGAATTATGGGTCTCCTCCTTCGTTCAATTTTTTTTTAAGTAACTCCTCATTAATTAATAAAGGTCTGATTGAGGAACTGTCTTCTAAAACCAAACATATCTTCTTCTTCTATCCCAGGCCCCAAAAGTGTGCCCAAGTACGGGACATTTCTCAGAGACGCCGCAGCGGAGATCCAGCTGACGATGGGAACGGAACGCAGAGGCACTCAGTCTGAATCTGAGCTGCAGGAGTGGCCCGCTCCGGATGCGGTGCAAGGCTGAGGTTCAAGGAGCTGAACCCACGGGGCTGGTGTCAGGGACTAGGGACTCAGAGATGAGTACCCCAACCCTCCCAAGTCCACCCCGGACCCAGGAATTTCAACCTTCCAGCAGCTTCGCACACAGAACACAGGGGCGAGTATTTGGCTCAAAACACTGCAGGGGAAAGACCTGAGTCTGATGGACAGAACCACCCCCTCCCCGCCCTGTCCCAGCCCACTATGGCAAGGACTGCAGGCACCTGGTCCCAGGGGGGTGCAATGATAAGACAAACATACAAGTATTGAGTTCTGAAACGTCCTGAAGATGATCTGGTGTAGCAGGGCTAGACCTGCAGGGTGCTGGCATCGCCGATGCCCCCTGGGCATGGCTGGGGCTCCCAGGAGCGCTGGGACGGTATCCAAAGGATGAGAAAGCAGCTTAGTCAGTTCCCCAATTTGACTCCCTCACCTGCAGCGTGGCCAGCTTGGAAAGAACCATCCCACGCCCGCGAAAGACATAGCCGGACTGCCCAGAATGCTGGACACCCGCTGTGCACAGTCACCGCTCTCGATGTGCATTCCTGCCTATTCCTGACCGGGTCAGAGTATTCTTGAAAGAAACCGCTTCGACTCCCCACCCCCACCCCCACCCGCACACACACACCGGGCTCCCTTCTTTAAAGTTTGGCTGAGAGTTCAGCTAGCATAGGTACAGAGGAAGGGCGAGGACAAAGCCCACCGTGTGACGATTGTTCCCTGCCTTCTCTGCATCAGATGAAGCTACGTGTACAGAGTAGACACCATCACAGAGACACATACGCATCTCACAGTAAGGCAGAGAAGAATCATGGCAGCAGAACACACACACACACCAGTGATTGTGGGGCAAGCAGTCACATAGACTAGGTTGAAAGGAGGCTGGCTGGCAGGATGGGGCAACTGATAGCCCGGTACACGGGTAAGGTGGGGGGTACTGCATAGAGGGTGGTGCTACCAATTCCCCTAACTGAGGCGGCATGTGGTGGGAGCACTGGTACACCAGTCCCCGGGCAGTGCACTCGGAGGCTGTGGAGGTGGTGGTCAGAACAGGATGAGGTCGACATACAAACATCATACAAACAGCAATAGGAGCAGGTGAAGCAGATGATGATGACGACAACAGAGAGCACCAAAGATGGTCAGGCCGAGGGCCACAGTCGCCCCAAGCCCCATGTTAACCTCTGGCTTCCCCCAAGGGCTTCCTGCATTCTTTCCTTCAAGGGTCAGGCGCCTCAATCTCTTCCACTTCCAGGAAAAAGAAGGTCAGCTTGCACTTGCTTATCTTTCCAGCTGATCAAGCACTTCCACGTCCTTTCCAGGTCTGGGACAAATTGTTCTGGACAACTTCCTCACATAGAAGGGTTTTAAGAGGCTTGAATGCTTTGGAACTTTAAATTTTGAATGTAACATAGAAATCAGTCTACCGATTTCACTTTTCCTGTGTTTCCTTCTTTGTGGCATCCCCCCATGCTAGGTGCCTTCAGACACAGCTCTGCCGGATGAAATTCGGCACAGTCCTTAAAGCACTGTAGCAGTGGGGAATATTCTCCTTGAGAATTAATCTCCACTCCGTAGCCAAAAATGGTCCCTCCCATCTCTAAAGGTTGATAGCCTTTTATTTATTCTCCAATGACGTTGCTCTTCTTTTACAACCTTTACTCTCATTTTTAGCATACACCCATGAGCGCACACACCAACATGCAAACCATCTTTTCCGTTAGATTCAGTCATCTTGAGACAAAAGTTCCATAAAGTTTCTAAAGTGATATCCCTCTACTTTGGAGGGACAGAGAGAACGCGGAAAGACTTGGATCTGTCCTGTAAAGTACTCTTCTAGGGGAGAATAAAGACCCTAAACCCAAATATAATGAGAGAGTCACATTTATGAAGTCTTAAACAGGGCAAAAGCAAGGCAAAGGCAAAGACACTTCATCTGAATAGGAGAGACTATCCACACGAGGCCCTCATGGTGTCCAAACCTGGATAGAAATTTGATCACTTAAATGAGTCAGGGAGTGCAAGGGAAACTTCGCAAAAGCGTGAGTGGTGTCGCATCATGAATACATCATAGTTGCAAGCAGGGCTTCAGACACAGGAAAGGAACCATGATTGGGATATGTCCACTATTCTAGAAAGAAAAGCCTGTGTAAGGTGACTGAGTGTGATCGGAGGCGAATGAGGCTCGAATTGCACCAAAAACCAAAAAGCGAGCTTTTATTGGGAAGGCGCTTTGCCCGGGCAGGGTCCCACGATTCACAAGGTCTGGGGAAGAGTTGTACTTATGTTGCCTGGGGTTACATAGTCCAAGTGTCTAGTGTCTGTTTTTGGTCAGGTGACTGGGGATTGGAGGGTGAAGGCATGCACGGGTCCTGACGGAGCACTGGTGGCTTCCTGGTTCTGGATGTATGCGAGCCGGCTGCAGAGCAGGTCATGTGCAAAGTGGGCCATGTGTAGTTCAGAATGCAAGGCTGAGGAGAGGTGGCATCAGCTGGATGTTGGGTCTGAGGAGGTGGGGGGAAATGGGATCTGAGGAGGTGGGGGAAGGGTTAGGCCTAAATGACCACTCCAGGTGGGCCTTACACCCTGCAAGATGGGTTCAGGACCCTCTGACCCGTGCAGTCAGGACAGGACTCAGGATCATAGGTCCCATCAAGGGCTAGGCTACCCAGCCTAGACTGGCTATGGGAGTGATCTCATCCACTTTAAAGCACACTCTGGCTGAAGCCACACCTAGTCAGATGGCTGGTTAATGGTCAGAAAGGATTACCTGGAGGCTGGATGGAGGAGCAGATTCAAAAAATGAATTTAGAGCTTTCACTGTAAGCCACAGCCTTGCCCAAACCTAAAGTTCAGAATTTGAGAGCTAATACACTACTTAAGAGTCAACACCATGCTTTCCCCCTTAAATATGAAATAATTCTTATTCTGGGCAAAGAATACAAAACATTCATCAATTTAGTGTTATCTGGATATCTCAGTAATGTTGCCTGAATTTTCCATTCTTCAACCATTACTACTGTCTGTCTTAGTTATCCAATGTAGTGCTAATAGAAATATGACAAGTGGATTGCTTTGATGAACAGACAAGTATCCTCTCACAATTTAAGGGTCCAGATATCTGAGCTCCAGATGTGTGCTCTCTGTTGACTCTGGAGGAAAATCCAATTCTCTTTTCAACACCTGTGGACCTAGCATTGTGCTCTTGAAGAACTTCACGTGTCTTGGCATCCAGCTTTCCTGAGTTTAGGAGGTTCTCCTTGCAGTGACCCTGAGTCCCAAGGATGCATTCCACTCCTGGCTCTTCTTTCTTGGTCATAGGTGGTCCCTCTGACATCTCCTCACTTGTTTAATCTCATGCACATCTCATAAGGGATTAACTCAAAATACAACCGAATCCTGTCAATTACGCCCTTCCTCATGCACACGTGTCATACTTCTGCCTCACAGCATCACAAACTCACTGCCGTCCCGTTGAGTCAACTCCAACTCATAGTGACCTTCTAGGGCAGGGTGGAACTGACTCTCTGGGGCATGGAGACTAGCTTCGTACTGGAGTAGAAAGCCTCGTCTTTCCCCTATGGTACAGTAGGTGGTTTTGGACTGCTCACCTTCTGGTTAGCATCCGAACGTGTAACTACTTTGCCACCAAGGCTCCCCTAGAGGTTCAGACTTTTAACACATTGACCAATTATATCATATCATAAAATGGAGGGTAATTACATAATACTGAGAATCATAGCCCAACAAAGTTGACATATATCTGGGGGGAACACAATTCAATCTAAGGCACTATTCATTTCCAAAGTATTTAGTACTATTAGCATAAGCTTAGTGCCTCCTGTGTTATGACGGGTCCCATTTAGATGGCCTGTCTAGCTATAGTCTTGTAACTCCCACCAGATGATTGGGTGAAGCTATGCCAATAATGTGCTTTGGAGCACCAAGGGGATTGTATCATTTGCTAATAGTGCAAGTAAGATGCATGGGACCCTTCAAAGGATGGAATCACATAAATAAAGTGTATGGAATACAAAGATTGTTTAGTTTTGCCATCATGTAGACCTTAAAAGAGAGTCAATACCAGACAGAATGGCTATTTCACTATCACAGAGAAGAAAAAATGGAAACAGAGTGTATCCATTGGATATACTGGTGTCTGTGTACTGAAGACTCTCTGGAGACGTATGAGAGAGAACCGTCACAATATGGATGGCACACGATGGTACAAAACATTGGCAGTGAAGCAGAACTAGATATTGTGCCAGAAGGGGATCTAGGAACCTACGTGCTAATTTCATGAACATCAGAAAGCTTCAGGAGCAGTTGTGGTCTAAGTCCCTCATTCTCCCAAGACACAGAGTGTTTAAAGTGAGGAATTTTGTACTAGGAATAAAACAAGTCACAGAAGTAGGTGGTGACTCAATGTATGGGCAAGGGGGAACTTGGAACAGAGCTGTAAAGTGACCAGATTTTAACATTGGTAAAGCGGGACACCATTGATGGGGGTGGGGGGCGTGGCTAGAGGGGGTTTATTCCCTTCCCGCTCTCCAGCCATTCCTTAGCTTATCATGCATTCTTTCCCCAAATTGGGACTTTTTAAAAACTCCACGGGACCCGGGAAAAATTGTTTAAAATAGGGACTGTCCCGCCAAAAGCAACGTCTGGTCTGAAGACTTTAAACACTTAGTAGCAAAGTTAAAAGTAAATGGCACAGTTTAGCAGTTATAAGAGAAATCATAGGATTTGCAAATAGGTGCTACTTGGGTCAGTACAATGACTATACTCTGGTGAATTAAGACATTATGGCTACATTGTTAAAATGGCTCCATCTAAATTGATTACCACACCACGGTGACATTGGGGTTAATTGCAGTGGGTGACTACACAGGTAGTTTCCATGCCACAGATCAAGGTAAAAGTGGATGCAACAGAAGTGTTGACTCATGAGCAAGAGAACTGCACGTCTTCAGGCTGAAGCTCACGCACAGAGTGGAACTTACTGATGTTGCTGAAGAGCTCTGTAACACTTGCCTGAGCAGGGAAAAGGTCAAGTGGAGGGAGGCTGTCCTAACCAAAGAACTGTATCCTGAGTCAAGTCTGAATTGTAACCCATTCCTTTCCTAATAAGCCCCAGAACTATGAGTGCTGTATGTGAGTTCTGCTGTGGCCACTGCAAGCAATTATCAAGCGCAGCAGAGTTGTAGAGTATGCTGTCAGAGAGATAATTGGTGTCAGAATTAGTAAAAAAGTTGGTGGGTAGAGACACTCTTGACCTCTGCCTCAGAGAAACCAATTAGGGTAGGTGCTGATGTTCATTCTCCCTCCTCCCTTGTGAAGTAAGAAACAAGGTCTGACATTGCCAGCACCCTACTTTTTTAACCTTTTAAGCACAAACACCCTATCCCCCATAGCCCACCACCTCCGGTAGCCACCAATCATCTTTGGTCCCATGTATTTGCTTATTTCAAGTATTAGATGGTATATAATTTGTCCTTCTGAGGCTGACATACTTTGCTCAGCTTAATGCTTTCAAGTTTCATCGATGTTGTAGCATAAACCAGGACTTCGCTTCTCTCTTTAATTGCGCATAGTGCACTCTGTTTTTCCCTTCATCTGTTGATGGACGGCCCCCTGGTTTCCATCATTGCAGTGTTGTGGGAAATACTATAGTGACATGGGTGCATGCAGCAGCTCTTTGGATGGAGGCTGAAACTCTAATGAAATCGATTGTAGTTCAACCTGGAAGGTGAGAAAATGAGTCCAGGTGTTAACTCATTCCTGTTCATTACTGACAACAATAAGAAAACAGAGCTACAACCTTGCACTGGCATCTCATCTGTCCACAAGGATATGTCGGTCCTTAGCATTGCTCCTCAGGTAGAAGATGCTCTTGAGCAAATAGTAATGAGTCCGCATTGAAGAGTGTAGGTCTGGGAAGATAGACTTCACAGCTTCTGATGCAGCAACCTCACGGCCTCTCACTGCCATGCACTCAACTCTGACTCTGAGCCACCCTGGAGAGCAAAGTGCAGCCACGCTGTGGTTTTCTGAGGCTAGGAACCATGATGGGAGCAGAAGGTCTCATCGCTCTCTCTTGTGAGTGATAAATAACCCCATGGATAACTCATATTACCAGGGCTTCTTTACAACCAGAGAGGAAACCATGAGCCCATCAGGCACAAAGGGTTTGAACTCTGACCAGAGAGAAGGGCAGGAGGAATTGTTTTAGTTTACCCCCACGCTCCACAATATGGGCACTGGGGACAAAGAATAAAGCCATTTTCTCAAGGCAACAAAAAAAATTCTCTTCCATTAGTGTTCATCAGAAAGATAAGATGTTCCTTTACCATGTTCATCACCGAGTAAAAATTATTACTTATGTGTTTAAACACAATTTCAGAGTCCACTTTATCACTTTATGCTTGATTCCCCCACCCACCCCTCCTTTCCCAGTGTGCCAGCCATTAAATGACACTAAATCTAGGTGACAACCTTTTCTCACATCCAGATCTTTTATTCCAACATTGAGTTTCTAGTGCTGTTCTGACAAAATCCCACAGTAGGCAGGTTGAACCATCAGTGCCAGTGAACCACACAGTTTCCGTTCCACTTGGCTGGAAGGCACCTCAGAACAGCTGGGATCAAATGGTTGGGGGAAGGCAGGTACTGTCTGATGAGTGGTAGCTATGTGGATCTGGGATGAGGTCCCCTGGAGAGGAAGGTGACCCTGTCAGAGGGCTGAGGCTTACGGGTGGTAAGAGGCAGTGCAAGAGAGGGGAAAGGGAACTGTCTTGTTTGGGAGAATATGCGTGCATGTCTGTGGAGGGGAAGGGAAGTCGGCTAATCCCCGGTGGGATATGCAGGATAATAATGCCTGAGGATGCTTTCGGGGACATTATTTGGGGAGGGGAGTGGTCCCAGTGGTATTCAGAGGCTGGGGGACCTTCAACTAGGGTGTCTGGGAATATCCCAGGAACCCAGGCAGGGTGCTGTGAAATGCTGGGACATTGAATCCTGGATATTTGGGGCACACAGCATGCTCTTGAGGTTCCATTGATGAGACCCCATGAAGGAACTCCACTGGGTGAATTAGACTGTACCTCAGACACACTTGGAGCCTGCGGATTTAAGACAAAATGCCTTGTGTCTGTGGAAGCAAAAGATAGCTGCACCAAGAGAGGTGTACTGTTGGTTGGCAAACAAACGGGGTCTTGCTCCATCAACACCCTAGATGCTGAATGAAGATATGTATTATTCGCCAATCACAGTCTGTTTTATTTGGCTTATGCTTGTTCACATGAGGGTGTGTCTCAGAGGTGTGTTGACACTAGGGGGGTCATCCTGTTGAAGTTGTGTTATTTGTTTGTCGGTAAATGAAACCCAAGGACGGTAAGCCTACAGGGGAAGCAAATAGAACAAGAGTTTCAGGAGGAGGGAGAATAATGAAGGGTTTGGGAGATAAAAGGGAGATGATGTCAAGGAGTACAGGAAGGAAATGTATGTTTGGAGACTGATTATGGAAGCCTGTAAAATTCTGTTTGACATGATTGAACTATGGAATGATACGACATGGGCATTCATTCACAAATTAGAGCAAATTTTAAAGCATAATAAAGCATAGCTCCAGGAATGGGTTTGGGGCTTACACTGAATCTAGGTTCAACTTAATTACGATTAGTTCTCACAGATGGCCCTGCTTGATACTCAAACTTATGAAGAGAATACAGAAGATATGGATCCTAGAGCAAAATGCAGAGAAGAATTAAGATGGTGCCCATCTGTCAGGTAAAAAAATGTCCATCTACCAGGTAAAATAGTGTTTGGGGTCTTACAGGCAGCCAGGCTGCCATCTAAGTGAAACGTCAACTAAGTCCACATTAAGAAGCACACCATCATCAGTCACCAAAGAATTGAAATCCACATAACCCATAATTGAAGGAGGGATCAGGATTAGAGTCTAAATTGTGACACTCTGATGTGCAGAAAGTGATGAATGCCAGTAAGGGCCTAAGAGTCTTTGGTGGCACTCCCTAGGAAACAAGCCTCCAGAGAACGCCCTCTATCTAAAATTGAGGGATGGGAGGAAAGAGACCACTAAACTGAGTACTTGGGAGAGATGAGTATCAAAGATTAAAGGCAAAAATCTGTCCTGAATAATTACAGTTTTGTCAGTAAATTCCCACTATGATGCAGGATGGATCTAATCTGGTTTCCAAATATTTCTGTATTTTTTGATTTGTATCGTTTTGTTTGCTTTTTGTTTGTTCATAGCAGAGTGCACCGCAGAGGTGCTATGCCAATGGAGGTCACCCTCTTGAAGCTGTGTTATATTCTTTTATGCTTTATGGTATATGGAACCCAGGAATGATGAACCTATAGGGACAGAAAATAGAATAAAGGTTTCAAGGGGGGAGATGGTCGGTCGTGGTGGTGGGGAGACAATGTCAAGGATTCTACGTAGAAAAAGGATGCTGGAAACTGTGGTAGCAATTGTACAATTCTACTCGATGGGATTGACATATGGAATGATATGTTATATGTATGAAATCCCATTTAATAAAAGCAGAACAGCTACAAAATAAATTGGGCTGATAAATGCACGGTCGGCACCTTGAAACGATCAGCTGCTCTTCAGGAGAAAGATGCCACTTTCTGCTCCTGAAAAGAATGACGCTCTCAGAAGATCCGTGAAGAATTCTACCATGTCCTACATGGAAGATACGAGTTGGCACTGACTGTGAAGCCGGGAGATTTGTTTTTTGGAGACACTTCTACCTAGGGGTAGAGTACACCTGTCAAACAAGTCACAGCCTGAGAACACCAACTTGATGCCAAAAGCATTTTCTAGAAGTTCAGGATGAACAGAGACGATCTTTTTCTGCCTTCCAACCTGCTAGAATTCTGCCTTAATGCATGTCCTATACGGGCACCCAATCCTGAGAGTTGTGGACACCTTCCCATGTTTCCACTGACCTTGGATCTACCTGACTCTGTACCCACCATCCTGTGAACTTTCTGCCTCACTTTTCTGCATCACCAGCCTGTAGCTGTGTGGTTTTAAAGAGGACCAGGTCTTGCATTGGACTTGCAGACTAGAGTTGGACTAGACTAGGATGTCTTCTTTCAATATAAAATTACTTGATGATATAAAGCTCATATATGTGTGTATATGTATATAAATGTATATACATATATATATGGTTCACTGAATTTGTTTCTCTAGACAACCTGGTTAACACATCTATATGAGGGTATAAATTGAGTCTCACCCTCTTATAAGACTGTGATTAAAAATGTTTAAAAGATTATGACATAAGATACACCCCACACTAATATGGAGGTTGGAATTTACAGCGCATCACAAAATGAAGGATAATGACATCTAATCACTAAAGAGCGGGTGATCACACAATAATGAGAATCATGGCCTAACCAAGTTGACACGTTTTTCAGGGATGCGCACAATACCCACTGTCACCAGGCTCAGACCTCTCCACTCCTCTTATTTTAACTTTTGCTACAATGTCTTATCTTGTGTTCTTAAGCTTGGAGGCTGAAATCCACTCACCCATGTCTGTGGCATGGTTGTATGATAGTAAGTTTGCAACCCAGAAAACCACGTTTGCGACCATTATTTTGAGTCACTGTAAGTTCCACCCTGGTGTATTTCATAGTTTGGTATATGAAAAGAATGCTGCTGCCTTGTTACACAGTGTATGACCATGGATGCTCCAGAAGCCTGGACAGCAGGGACAGGAAATCAACCTACCCTGCCTGTGCTCAATTTTCCTGTTTTCAGTACAACAAATACTATCAAATCTCTTGCTCCACTGTGGCTGCCTGTCAAATAGCATGCTCAACATCAGTCTAATGAAAATGAGGATAAGACTCTTTGTGGGGTTCCCCCCAGTTTTGCTGTCAAATCTATTGTCACGTATGTTAAAATATGATTGCTTCCCTAGGGTTTTTGACCCCGGTTGCAGTCTTTCTGGAGAAGATCGACACCAGGCACCCAGCTCTTAACTGTTTCCCCTGCCCAGACCCTCCTCTTGGAGTGTGGAAGGCAAAGGAAAAGAATAGCCCCAAATATCTTCTCTCTGAAGCATCCCCTCCTGAGGACTTGACAGAAAGCTCCTCCCCAAGCAGGGCATTTTCTTCCAGAGAATGTGGCTGGAGATCAGGAAAATGGTGGCCAGGCCTCCTCTAGGATGACACTTAGATGTCTCCTCTGTGGAGATCCTGGCAGGACTTCAACCAACTCCCCTTGAGTCCCTCCAACATTTCCACTCTCATGCACTCCTGGGAACTTCGTTGTCAACTGCCAGCACACGCGCCACTGGGCTGAAGAACTTCCCACAGTGACCACACCTGCTTTGCTGCCCTGTGTGGAGAGCTGATGGGTCTATAAAGTGCCCAGGTGGAGGGCGCAGAGAAAAAGATGTCAGCACCCTTACTAGTGTGGCTGGAGTGGGTTCCGCTAAAGGCAGCTCCACATGGGTCAGAGTCGTACCATGCCCCCGAGGATGTTCAGTGACTGATTTATCAGAAATGAATCTTCAGACTTTTCTGCCCAGCTGCTGGCAAGTATTTCCACTCTGTACACGTCCCCCTGAACAGCTCAGCAATCTTAGCCTAATCAATATAATTCTGAGGAGTCCTGTAGACCCCTCTGTGTCACCCAGGAAGGGTGTGTCCCTGCAGGAGCATGACTCTGTTTCACTAAGACCCCTGTGAGGAGGAACAGACTTGCTGGCACCTACCTCCAGCCACACATGGTGATTGAGCTGTATAAGGACTGTGGCTTGTCCCTACTGAGCGTGGCTGTGTGTGTCAAGCACACACTAGAGCTCAAGGATTCATATGAACAAGATAATGTAAACAGTACCTCATTCATTATTTTTATGTTGGCTCTATGTTGAAATGATCGAGTTTGTGCATGAATAATTAAAGTTAAATAAAGTATATTATCAAAATAACTTAGTCAAGCTTCAGTGTTCTGAGACATCCCAGTTTACTCTCCGGTTACTGCCTCTAACAACCGCATCTCTGCCCTACTCTGTGGAAACCATGGATGTCATCTCATTGCTCTTGATGTGAGACTCTTTCTTCATTAAAAAAAAAAAGCTGGATCACTTGGATCAGAGAGTGTGAAGGGTATAGTTATTAGTCCACAGCCAGACCTCGCCTCAGCCAGCTGTAAAGTCTCTGGTGCTCGGCTTCTGAGCTGCATGTTCCCTTGCTCAGTCAGCAAGCCCACTCACTGCTCTACCTAAGTTTTGTAGTCTGTTCCTCTGGCCTGTCTCCTGAACTCCCTGCTTCTGATCTGCCTCCTGAACTCCTTGTTTCTAGTCTTAGCCTCTGTCATCTGAGGCAAAGATCTAAATCAGACTCGATCAGGCTCTTCTTCCTTGATAGTCCAGAAAAGTCTTCCTCTCTGCTTCTGCAATGGCTCTTTTACACACAGGGGAATCAATCCCCTCTTCTCGTGTCTCACTCACTCTATTTGTAGAACTCCTCACATTCCTTTGGTGGGAGTTGGAGACAGATAGAGAAAGTCGTACTAAGAAATTTCACTTCAGCTGAGCCCTGGTGGCTCAGTAGTTGTGTGCAGGGCTGTGGCCCACAGCGTTGATGGTTCAAATTCAGCACCAGCTCTCCAGGAGCAAGGCTGGGCTTCCTGCTCCCAACAGGGCAGTGATGAGGAGAGAAAAAAAAGAACTTCCACTTCACCATGCTGATAGATAAGTATTTAGATGAGAAGAAATTGTAATGATTTACCATTTGTGTTCACATTGGGCAAAGCAGGTTCTTTGATGGAGGCTAGAATCAAAGGGTAGAAAGTGTTGTCTGTGGGGGGCCGTATACCCCCCTAGACCCTGCAAATGCAGTAGATGATTTTTCAGACCATAAGAAATATCCAATTTTTGGAGCAGAAAAACAGACAAACAAAAATATCCTGAACCAAAAAGTACCAGTATACTAAAAAGTTGTGGGGTACCACACCTTCAGACCAGAAGACGCACCCTCATTTCCCCCCACTTTTTTGGGGGTGTATGCATCTTATGGTCCCCAAAAGATGGTAAATTGCAAGCTTTTCTTGCCCACTCAGAAGCTTAAGTCTTGGGAACAAGTTAGATAAGTTGTTGGAACTATAGACTTTTGCATAGTTTCAGAGAATTACCAACCTTGTCCCAAAGCTGATTCCATAAAATGAAAATATGGGGTCCTTTATTCAAACACAGGAAAGTAGTGTTATTAAAGGTACTACAGTGTAAAGCTTTTTTTCTATGAATTCTCTTTCAATATGGCATGGTGTTTTTTATTTGTTATTTAAAGCTTCTAATTATTTTGATTTATGGTTGTCTAAGTAAAGAAAAACTTATTTTAAATTATTTTAAATAGTAAAATGAATTTTAACACTCATCTTCATATTGTGTGATGCCAGTTTGAAATGAAAGGTAAGTGAATTTAATGCATATGCAGATTTGCTGAAATTCTGTAATTTATATTTTGTACCTCTTCATAGACATATATATTTTATTCTTACTAGAACAATGGAAATACTGCAAAACTTCATCTCAACACTTTGTAAGTGTTTAAATAAATATGATAAAACATACAGTTGCTCAACTTTTATATGCATAATTTAATGATACTTATGATATTCTTGTGAAAAATACCATGCAATCATTCTTGCTATCCAAATTATTGCACCATGATCAACTGCTTCTATTTTACTTATCTTTTATCTGCTTATAAATTTCATTGTGGTTTTATATTTGTATGCAACATAAATTTACATTTGAACTATCTTAAATGTATAATCGAGTGTATAGTTGGCATCCATTACTTTTACACAATATTATGTAACCATCACGACTACCGAATTTCCCAATAAAAAGTTCTTATTCATTAGATTAAATCTTCATTTCTTCCACCAGTTCATTAGTCACCAGTACTAAATGTTTGCCATTTTATATAAGTGTATTCTAACAATATCTGCTCTTTTGTAATGGACATACATCACTCAGCATGTTATTTTCTAATATTTATATTTTTTTCTGGCATTCACATGATAGTGTGTATCAAAACTTAGTGTTTTCTTATAACTGAATGATAGTCTTGTATTATGTACCACGTTTTGTTTGCCCTATCTATTGATTGTCATTTGGGTTGCTTCCACCTTTGGACTATTGTGATAGTGTATGAAAAGGGTGTGCGGAAAGGGTGTGCACGTTTTGCTTTATGATACCTGCATATTCTACTGAGATTCTCTACTTGGGGCTTACTGATCAGGAATGACAGAAAGGAGAAGGAAGTATGCATCACTCAGCGAGGCCTTTTGCTTCAATTTCATCAATTTCAGTTAAAGTGTTTCGAAAATGCAGACAATGCACGTATGGAAGAATATAATTCCTTGCATATCTGTATTTGTCAGAATTCGATTGCTTTACTTCCACTTTTGATGTAAGTTCAGGCTTGAACAGAAGGCAAGGTACCTGAGCTCCCATGCATCATGGGACTACTGGAATGTTATGGTCTTGGGCCAGAATGAATACTGCATGCAAATATAATGGAATGTGCAAAGACCTGGAGTTTTCAAAAAACAAAAAGAGAGAAAGAACTTGCTCTGTATTTCTCTAGCTGAAAGACCAGAAAATAAAAATTCAAATCTCCAGCTATACTATTGCTTCTATGGATTTTGCAAAGAAAACAAAAACTCTCACAACTAGACTAACAGACAACCTCATCATAAATGGAGAAAAGCTTGGTGGTGTCAATCATTTCCTTTTTGCAGATTCCACAATTGATGCAGCCATTATGAAATCAAACAACATATTGCAATGGGTACGTCTGCTGCACAAGACCTCTTTAGAGTATTAAAGAGCAAAGACATCACTTTGAGGATGTCAATTGCTCCTAATCCAAGTCAGGTATCTTCAGTCATCTCGTATGCAAATGAATGCTCTGCAGTGACTAGGGAGGATGGAGAAGAGTTGCTGCATTCAGATCAGGGTGCTGGCGAAGAATATGGAAAGGGTTGTAGAATCCAAAATCTGCATGCAAAATCTGTTTTGAAGGAACTACAGCTAGATGCTCCTTATGAGCAAGGATAGATAGATTTTGTCTCACATCTTTTGAGCATGCTATCAAGAGAGGGTCCTGGAAAAGGCTTTCACACTTGGTCAAGCACTCTCAGTGAAAAAGTAAAAGATTTCTGAAGAGACGGACTGCAACAGTGACCACAACAGTGAGCTCAAACATAACAATAATCATGAGAGTGATCCAAGACAGGTTGTCTCTTTCTATTATACAAAGAGTCATTATGACCTGGAGTAAATACAACAGCTCATAGTCATAACAACATGAACAAACTATGTAATGATGCAGGAATCATCAAAAGCAGATATAAAGGATCCTGAAATCAGATGAGCTATGAAGAGATAGGCTGGCTGAATGGTGTGTGAGGAAAAGTGGGGGCATATTTACAAATACGACCAAACTAAAACCTGGAGTCTACCCCACAGGAATTTAAAAAACATCTCAAGAAGAGATTGGAGACATTTTACACTAATGACAGAAGACCTCATGAGGGGCAGGAGGTCAGAAAGCACATCATTGATGAAGAAAGCAAAGGTTGTTTAAAAGACAAGAACCAACAAAAAGATCAAAGTGGACACCAGAAGAACCTGTGCAACATGCTCTTAACCATAAAATAAGGGCAATGAAAGAAATGATGAAGTAAAAGAGCTGAATAGAAAATTTCAAAAGGAAACTCATGAAGACAGGCATATATATGTATATATATAATTTTATTGGTGAATCTTACAGATCTTATAAAATCCATTCATCAATCATATCAAGCCCATTTGTGCCATGTTGCCATCATCATTTTCAAAATACTTTCTTTCTGCATGAGCCCTTGGAATCAGCTCCTCCTTTTTTACCCCTTTACCCCCCTCCCACTCTCATGAACCGTGGTATCGCCATCCCCTTCCCTGTTCCTGGGACATTATCTGTCCCGAATTCCATGTGTCAAGAGCTCTCATCTATACTAGTGTACATGCTCTAGTCTATCCAGCTTTGTAAGGTAGGACAGGGTGATGATGGAAGTGGGGTAGGAAGAATTAAATAATTAGAGGAATGGTGTGTTCTATACTGCACCCTGACTTGTCCTTCCTTGTGACCCATCTGTAAGGGGATGTCCAATGTCTACAGATGGGCTTTGGATCTCACTCTGACCCCCCACATTCACATTAATATGATTGTTTAGGGCCTTCTGATGCCTGATATCTGCTCCTGTCGACACCTCATGATCACAAAGGCTGATGTGTTTCTTTCATGTGGGTTTTGTTGTTTCCCTGTTAGATGGCTGCTTGTTTAATTTCAGGCGACAAAGGCAACTATTATAATGACATGTACCATTTCTAAAATTAAATAACAAAAAGAGAACACCCTCAGCATATCTTAAACTGAAAGAAAAATGATAAAATCCACCTTTGAGTTGCAATATTGAAAGATTCTATGGTCAAAATATTCAATAAGGCAGAAAAGAATACACAGAGTTGTGTACCAAAAAGAACTAATTGGCATTGAACAGTTTAAAGAGGTAGCATATAAACAGGATCCAATGTTGCTGAAGGAAGAAGTTCAAGCTGCACTGAATGCATTAGCCAAAAACAAGGCTCCTGGAATTGATGGAATACCAACTGAAATGTTTCAACAAGCACTGGACGCAATTACTCATCTGTGTCAGAACATTTGAAAGAGAGCTACTTAGCCAAGTGACTGGAAAAGATCCATATTCTGCCCATTCCAAAGAAAGATGACCCCACAGACATGCACACTGTAGAAAAGTATCATTGCTATCATATGCAAGTACAATTTTGCTGAAGATCCTCTAGCTATGGTTGCAGCAGTACATTGACAGAAACCTGCCAGGGGTTTGGGCAGGATTCAGAAGAGGAGTGCAACAAAGAATATTGTTGCTGACAACAGATGGATCTTGGCTGAACACAGACAATACCAGAAAGATGCTTATCTCTGTTTTATTGCCTATGCCATGACACTTGACTGTGCGGATCATAACAACTATGGATAGCCTTGAGAGGAGTGAGAATTCCGGGACTTGATTCTGTTTATGTGAAACTTGTGCATGGATCAAGAGGCAGCTGGGCTAACAGAACCAGAAAATACTGCGTGGTTTAAAATCAGGAAAGGTATGCGTCAGGGTTCTATCATCTCACTATCCTTGTTAAATCTGTATGTTGGATTATATGAAGAAGAATCCGCATCAGGACTGGAGAAAGGCTTATATGAACAACCTGAGATGTACGAATGGCACCAAGTTGCTTGCTGAAGGTGAGGAGGACCTGAGACACTTGCTGAGGAAAATCAAGGATTATAGCCTTCCATTTGGATCACAACTCAATGTCAAACAGACCCACATCCTCAAAACTAGACCAATAGGTAACATCATGGTAAATGGAGAATAGATTGACGTTGTTTGGATCAATAATCCATGCTCATACAAGCAGCAGTTAAGAGATCAAAGGACGTATTGCATTAGGTAAACCTGCTGCACAAGACCTCTTTGTGGTATTGACGAGTCAGGATGTCACTTTGAGGACTAAGGTCCACCTGACAAAAGCCATGGAATTCTCCATGATCTCATATGCATGTGAATGTTGGACATTAATAAGGAAGACTGCAGAAAAATGGATGCATTTCAATTGTGTTGCTGGAAAGTGCCAAAAAGGCCAAACGGACCTACTGGAAGAAGTACGGTCAGAATGCTCCTTAGAGGCAAGGTTGGTGAGATTTCATTGTACATACTTTGAACAGGTTTTCAGGAGAAACCAGTCCTGGGAGAGCAACATCCTGCTTGGTAAAGTAGAAGCGCATTGAAAGTGGGGAAGGTACTCAATGCTTGACTCAGTGGCTACAACGATGGTCTCCAACAGGGGAACAGTTGTGGGGATAATGTAGGCCTGATCTGGACACAGGGTTGCTATTGGTTGGCACCCAGGAGATGGCACGTAACAACAGCAGCAACAACAACAGAGACGCTTGTGTGGCCACCATTTCCAGGACTAGCTTCTGGGAGCAGCGAGGTGACCAGTAGACTTCATCTACATGAAGTTTTGCTACCATGGCAACATGTGACTGTAGTATTCTATCTTCTTTCCGCTGCAATTGAAGCAACAAAATACTGTAATAGTCAGGTGGAAGAAAATCATTTTCAAAATCCTTATAGGTATTGACAAGATCACCTGTACAGTGTGCTGCCTACCAACCCAAGGGAAAGAGAGCTAGTTGGTGCCTCAGATTCAACACTTGCATAATACTGCCATCTAGAGCAGAAATGGAAAACTACTGCTTCCTGTCCATAAAAGATCTTGATGTCCACTCAGTCTCACAATGAACCCACGAGTGAGCAGAACTATGCGCAATGGCCTTTCCAGTGGCTGAAAGAAGCCATCTGACATTTCTCCTGGGCATCTGTAGATGGGCTTGAACTTCCATTCTGTCCGTTGCAATGACCGCATTAACCATTTGTGTCATCCAAGGGCTCCTTCCTAAAATAGACTCGCTGCCAAGCATGACTCATCGCAACCCCCATGGGAACCCTCTTCGGAGGTGCTGGTGGGTTCAAACTGCCCGCTATGCGCATCGTACCAAATGCAGACTCACGACAGCGGCCCAAATCAGACTCCAGAAGGATGATTTCCTTCTAGAAGCCCTGATGGAAGTCGCTCCTTCTCGGGGAGAAAGGTGAGATTTTCTGCTTCTGTAAAGAGATGCCGTTTCTGGGCTGAGCCCCGGTGGCGTAAGTGGTTGAGTGCAGGACTGTGGCCCGCAGGCTTGGTGGTTCAAATCCAGCGGAGGCTCTCAGGAGCCGAACTGGGTAGTGCATGCTCGCCTCCCCCCTCCCCCCCCCCAAAAAAAAGAGATGCCGTTACAGGAACCCACAGGGGCAGTTTTTACCCTGCACTATGAGTCTGAATCGATGTAATGACAGCAAGTTTGGTTTTAGGTTGGCTTTTCCTTCCGCTGGGCAACCAAGTCCACGTGCAATGAAACCCGTGATGCTGGTTGGCCAGGGAGCCCTGGGGGTGGAGGGAGAGGGGGAGTGGCACCGTGAGGGTAAGGATAACTATATTAATGCTCAGAATGCTCTCATTTTTCCTGTGTCAACTGGGAACACGGGCTTTGAACTAAGAACACTGCAGCGGGGTGGAGAAGCCATAACTTAGCAGAAAGAGCAGAAAGACGGGGTCAAACTTGCTGCCATCAAGTGGTGATAAACTCATTCTCTCTCTCTCTCTCTCTCTCTCTCTCTCTCTCTCTCTCTCTCTCTCTCTCTCTCTCCCTCCCTCCCTCCCTCTCTCTCTCTCTCTCTCTCTCCCCCTCCCTCCTTCCTTCCCTCCCTCCCTCCCCCCTTTTCTTGCATCATTCTCACTGCACTTGACTTTTCTTGTAAGGGAGTTGAAAAGGGAGGCTGGACTCTGAGATTACCCATTTAGTTTATGACTTGGGGAGGGGAGCAAATTATTTAAATTTTCTAAAGCTCAGCTTGTTTATGTGTATGGGTGTAAATAAAGACCTTACCGGGCTATTACAAAGCTTATGTCTGGGAACATTGTGAAAGAAATCAGTATGTGTACTGTAGATAGAAAATTTTATTATTCCATTGGAACGCCTTTCACTGCTTCGCAGGTCAAATGAGGGGGAAATGTGTACAAAACAAACAAATCACCACCACCCCCCAAAAAATCCAATGGTATGAAATGAATTTAAATAGCCTTCTCCAGAATTTGATCTTAAATATGAGATGGCTTTCAGTTTAGGTTACTTCTCTGTTTCCCATCAGGGTGTTCTTGAAGAAAGAGCAGCTCAGTAAGCACAGACACAGCGCCCAGCAGAAGAGCTCCAGGAGAGGGAAGACAGCCTCAAACAATATCAACAATACACCAATTTGTAAAGCTTTGTTTAAGATTGTTCAAAAGCCATTGCAGCAAGACAGCAACAGGGTACTGCCAGAAATCCGAATAGATGCAGAAGAGCATGTGGAATGAGTAACATCATTGCCACAGCAGATGGACCTTGGCTGAAAGCAGCCAATAGAAAAGAGAGTTTAGTACCTGGGGTTTAGTAACTCAAAGATATTGGACAGTGTGGATCATAACAAATGAGACTGACATTGTACAGAAAGGGAATTGCGAAACACTCAGCTGTGCTCATGCAGCACAAAGGCATGAGGCAAAAGGCAGCTATTTGACTAGAATGACTGCCTGGTGTAAAATCATGAAAAGTTAGTTAAGCTAAAATTTAACATCTTATCGTTTGATCTCCCTCCTGACTTACTTTAAACGTATTCTAGTTCTTAATAATTGCATGCTTTCTTTTCAATGGAAGTTTTCCTGTTTCACTTTGTGATTGTACTATTGTTTAAAATATGTTTTCTGTGACTGAAATTCAGGAGAGATAAATCTTTAGGGATAGTAACTAGCTTAATGGTTTCATGGGGGCATGGCACAGAAGATCGGCGGAAGATGGGGAACTAATAGCAAGGAATACAAGGAAGAAGGGAATGCTGCAAAGTTGGTTGGGGTGGTGGTTATGCACCTCTTTGTAATAGAGTTGGATGACTGTACAGTTGGACTGTGTAATATAGTTGGACTACTGTACATGTGAATTATATGCCAATACAAAATTATTTAAGAAGTAAAATCATGAGAGGGTTGTTGCATCTTTTTCTGTCTTTATTCAATCTGTATGCTGCAGAAATAATGGAAGCAGTAGGACTCTAGGAAGAAGCAGCATAGGCATAGTGGTTAAGAATTACAACACACATTTGAGGGAGCATCATTCAATCCCCGGAATGCTAAGAAGATACCATCCATGGCATTTATGTTGCCAAGATAAAATTGCTAATGTTCTACTACTTCGAAGGAGTCCTGGTGGTGTCAAGCCTTGTTTGCTGGACTGCTAAAGACCACGTCAGCGGTTCAGAACAACCAGCCATTCTGCTGGAGAAAGATGTCTACTCCCATCAACAGTTACAGACTCAGGAATCCAAAAGGGAATTTCTCTCTTGTCCTACCGGGGTGGGGTAGAGGGATGGGAGAGTGATGGAGTGTACTATGAGCCCAAATCGAGTTGATGGCAGTGAGGCTGGGCTTTTGTTGTCGTTTTTGTTCATGACCTATTCTACAAGCATCCTTCAAGTTATGCTAATCTCTGACCTGGATACTTACAAATGAGTATGAGATCTTCCTTGATGATTACATTTTTTTTAAAAATGATTCCCAGGAGATCTTCTTGGTTTACATACTTTTTGGAGACAGTGCGTGTTAGCCCAAATTGACTAAAAAAAAGATTCATAGTCACTCAAATGTGAATGAGACAGAGCTTTATATCAGAGTAATAGCATATTAAGAAAACATCCCAGTCCAGACCAGTTTCAAGTGCATAAGTACAATATTAGCCTGTACATCTGATGCCCTCTTCAGACTCACACAACACACAATGACGCTGAATGCAGGCCAATCACAAGCTCTCTCAGAGCTGGCAGGTGTCTCTGCATGGCTCCTCCAGCTCCAGGGCTCTGGTTCCATGAGTGTAGCTCCATGTGGCTTGTCAACAGGAATATTTCAAAGGGAAAGTGGGTCTCACTTACACGGAGGAAGACAGGAGCTCCCAGAATCCTCAGAAGAAGGCCAGGCCCACACAGAGGCCTCATTAACTATCACCTGATTGACAGGCTAGACTCCACCCTCATGACCTATTTAACAAGTTGACAGGAAATTATTTAGCTATCACACAGAGGGAGAATTTATAAAGTGAGAACTATGATAACTGAAACTCTGAACTTGATTTTCTGGCTCTCGGGAGTTTTGGTCTTTGACAAATGCAGTTTTGCCACTATAACTTAAGACTTAGCCCCTGTTTGCAGCTTGCTAAATGCACTATTTGCCAGCTTCCTCACATTGGGCTTTTTGAAATATTTATAATTCTTGCCATTGCTTGCAGAGAGGTATCTGAAGGGATGAGTTGTCCTGGAGGGTCTTCTGAGCAACTGTGCCTGGAGATTCATTAAGAAAACATGAAAGGAGTGATGCCCCTCCCCCCCCCCAAAAAAAAGAAAACATGGAAGGAGAGTGCTTGTGTATCATTAGCGTCACCCTTATTGTTTTATCTAATTGTTATGGTGGACCTTCAGACCTGAGTAATGGAAAGGACCTGAATAAGTCAAAATGTGCATTGTTGGGTGAATGTATATAGCCTCCGTGTTTTCTGATCACGAATAAGACTCATTTCTCCTCGGATGTGTGGCAGAGTGTAAATTTCTGCACACAAAATTTGCAGGAGGCTATATGGTTTACAATGGAAGGCCTAAATTCATTTATGAGTCTTAACATAAATTCAGACTCCGTGTAATTTCTCCTGATCATTAACCAACGAATATAGCTTTGCCCAAAGGCAGAGTACACCAGAAAGTAGATTGATTGCTACTACTTCTTTCGCCAGTTCAGTGTGTGTGTGTGTGTGTGTGTGTGTGTGTGTGTGTGTAGGGGACTGGGGGTTAGAACAATAATCTCTCTTCTGACAGCCTCAGACCAATCAGGCCAATGGTGTCCCTCATCCAGATGATACATCTTTGTCTCTGTCCTTTGAGACTTAATAAATATAATCCTTAAATTTTATTTGCGATTTGGGGCCTTTTTTATACCCTCAAAAAGGTGGCACCTTCAGCTAAACTTTTTTAGCTTTCTTTCCTTCTCTCTCTAACTTGTTGTTGTTGTTGTTGCTAGGTGGCATCCGGTCAGTTCTGACCCATGGCAACCCTGTGCACAACAGGGTAAAGCACTGCTTGCTCCTGCACTCTCCGCGGGACCTCTGCTTGAGTTCACTGCTACAGTCAATTGTGCCAACCCATCTCTTTGAGGGCCTTCCTCTGTTATGCTCCCCCTCAACTTTAACAAGCATGCTGTCTTTCTCCAGAAGTGGTCCTTCCTGACAACATGTTCGAAGTATGTATGATGAAGTCCCTCCATTCTTGCCTCTAGACAGCATTCTGGCCACACCAGTCTTCTTCCAAGACAGACAAGGTTGTCCTTTTGGGCCACCATGGTACTTTCAATGTTCTTCTCCAGCATCACAGTTCTTCTTCTTTGAGCTTCCTTATTCAATTCCCAACTTTCACATGCACATGAGGCAACTGAATATACCATGGTTTGGACCAGGCACATCTTAGCCCTCATAATGACATCCTTGTTTTTCAATACTCTGAAGAGACCAATGTCATGTGTCTTTTTTTGTTTGTTTGTTTGTTTGTTTTTTGTTTTTTTAAGGCATCACTGCCCTCAGGTGGTGGGAGTAGGAGGCCCAGCCTTTGCTCCTGGGAGCCGGAATTGAACCTCCATCCCAGTGGGCCGCAGTCCCGCGCACAACCACTACGCCACTGGGGCTCAGCCCATGTCATGTGTCTTGAGCTCTTGACTTCTGCTTCCCTGAATATTGATGGTGGATCCAGGCACACTAACTTGGAGTTAGTGATGTCACTCTGCTGCTTGAAGGCGCACATTCTTCTTGGAGGTAACAACACTTTTCTATCATTCTCTGTTAGTGGAAAATATATATTAAAGGTTTCTATGACAGATTTCCACCTCAAATGACTTGTGATCTTCACAGGCTTTATTGCGATTACAAGTCATTTAAAGTAAATTCTGAAAAAACAGGGAAGAGTGGGTCCCTTTTATCACTTTTAGCCAAGAGTTTGAGGGGCACAGTGGTTAAGTACTTGCCTGCTAAAAACTAGGCTAGTGTTTCAGATTCACCAGTTGCTGTGAATAAGAAAAGATCTGGTTAGGCAGCCTAGGAAACCTTATGGAGTTCTACTCTGTCCCATAGAGATGGGATCTCAGGGGCACACAGAAATAAGTATTTTCAGTTTGCATTGAAGTGTAAAAGCAGTCTGATCCTCAACAGGTCTTGAGGATGGCTGCAGGTGCATTTCTATTGTTGTTCTGCATGAGGTCTCTGGGAGTCCCGTTTACTCAAGGGCAGCAGATCACAGCAGCTGAAAAGGTGATGATAAAGAGAAGTGAGCTAATAAAATGAATAATGAAACAATGGTAACCTTCATAATAGCTAACTTTGCCAACATAGCTAATAATCTGTATAATGAGGGACTTGTTCCTGAAGAAAGACATGGTGAGGTGTGAACAAGTCTTGTGAGCAAGACTGCCACCGTTATGATTTGAGTCAGCCATGCTTAAATGGAATCAATTTTGTTACAGGCTTCTTATTGTATGTACTGACTGTTTTCGAAGGTTCAACAGGAGTTTGGAATGGTATTTACTAGTTGAACCCTGGGTGGAGCTCAATTGACCCTTTTCTATTTCTTGACCATTACATACGATGGATTACGAGCAGTCTGTTGGAAAGTAGATGCCTAAATAATGAATTATGAAAATCTTATTTTATATATTCACTATTTCTTATGTACCTGCTGTGTTTTATGGTTTTGTGTCATCTGTCACATACTAGGAATTATAGTCCACCTCATGTAATATGTGATTGATATTGGTTGGTAGAAGAAATTAGTCTACACATAATTTTGAAATTGGGATAATTCCAGCACCTACTAAAAAGCCTTTGTTGCTGTTGATGCTCTGTTGGCTAGCCTCCTAATATTTTTTTCCTTCTTTGTTCTATGTGGAGCAGCTATTAATTAGATTCATTAACAGCAATAATATCAGGTTTGTTTGAGAGACCCCAAAAGAGGAAGACCTTCAATAAGTTGAATCAGCACAGTAACAACAACAATGGTCTCAGGTATAGCAACATTTTTGAGGAAGGCCAGGATCTGACAATATCTTTTTTGTTGTTGTTTTATGTCCTAAGGGATCAAAGTTACCCCACATTCAAATATAATTTATAGAGATATATCTATTATACCTTACACAGGGCAAAGATAGCAGAAACACACAGACAAGTCATCAGGATGAGGGATACTATAAGCCCAAAGCCATAGTGATATTGAAGGAATCACAAAAAGATGGCACTTAAATAGGACACAGAGAACAAAGTTCATCATCACAAGATCATAACTGATGGCAGATCAATTCATCACAGTAGCAGGCAGGACTACAGAATTGGGAAAGGGACTGTAACTTGGGTATATACACTATTAGAGAGTAGAAAAGCTTATAAGATTGGTTCCTGGCCCTGTTCCAAGGTAATTAAGGGGATGTGTGACTCATGGATATGTGATCCTGGTAGAATAATTTCTATCAAGAGCACACCCTGGAAAGTCCCTAAGAACTAGACTGCCTGTGATAGGTAGGTCTGTGACAACATGGCCAATGAATACATGAGGTCAATTGAAGGTCAGAGATGTAATGGCTTGGCAAGTCCCCCCTTGTCCTCTTGCTCTTGGATCTTAAGACCAGCTGGCTGCCTTGTTCATACTGTGCCTCGATCTCCAAGCGACACTACACTTGGGACACCTAACCCGTGGACTGTGTTGCTATGAGTTGAGTTTCCTCCAAGCCCTGCTTCACTATGCTCCTGGAATATACATCCCTTGAGCTGGGGACTGTTGGATTCTGCCATCTGCCTGACTGTTGGTGACCTGTCATCTAGTGACTGTTGCTGCTTTTGGCCGGATAGGCTGAATTGCTCTACGGAAGACTACTAGGCAGCCCTCAAGACTGCAAGGATAGCCAGTCTTCTAGCTGTCTCATGCAAGCAAGTTGCACTGAGCCATTTGTATTGCTTTATAGATTAGTTAGCTGTTTACTTATCTTACATATCCTTTTACCTATATAAATATATAAAGAGAAATACTGATGTCCTGGTTTTGTTTCTCTGGAAAACCCTGTCTAACACTGGGTTGGTTAGGGAATGGTAGTAATGCACTTTCAAACACTGCTGAGGGCAAAGTTTTCCCATTGCTGGTCAGTGATCAGAAGAATTCACAAGAGGCTGACCAAATAGAAATTCAAACATGGGTGCAGACAGTAGTCTTCCACACACCAAGTGGTCAGAATTTAAGTTCTAATACACATATAGGGTGGCTATGTGTCAGAACTGATAGGTGCATCTAGCAACAACAGAAATGATTTGCCCGTTTTCCCCTGTTGTCACCAGTTGTGGTCTAGTTGATTCTGCTCACAGTGACCTTCTATGTATCAGAATTTCATTGTTCCATGGGGTTTTCCCACTGCTTGTCTGCTAGTCTGTCATAATGTCTTGCTTGTTCTTATGACACTGGAAGCTGTGTCACTAGAATATGACAGAACTCTTATTTAAATTTATGTACCAACTACTAAAGTTAGTGATGAAGAAACTGAAGAATTTTACCCATGACTTTGGTCTGAAATTGATCAAACCTAAAATCAGGATGATTTTTGAAACTAGAGATGACATGATAGAATTTGCAAAACTACAACTTCTTCTCTGCAAAACCCTATTCCCAACAACACAATGACTGCTTATGTAGGTGGATTTCTCCAGATGGAATACACAGAAGTTGAATTGGCTACATCTGTGGGCAGAGACAACAGGGAAGCTCAATATCAGCAGCAAAAATGAGGCCAGGAACTGACTATTGAACAGGTCATCAATTGCTCATATGTAAGTTCAAACTGGATCTGAAGAAAACATTTTAAATCCCACGAGAGCCAAAACACGACCTTACATCTGCCCCACTTGAATTTCAAGAACATCTCAAGAACAGATTTGAAACATTGAACTTTAATGATAGACCTCATGACCTGTGGAATGACATCAAGAATATCGTGTGAAAAATACTACAAAAATCTGTTTTCCAAAGCATTCAACAATGTGGATGACATGGACAAGTGAAAAGACATGGACATGGAAAAAGAATCACTCCCTGGATTACCCTAGACAGAGGTCAAGAACCTCAAGCAACTTATAAGAAAAGAAGAAATGCAGGTATCAAAAACTACGAACAAAAAAAGTAACCAGAACAGATGACTTCACAGAAGAATTCTACCAAGCATTCAGCGAAGAACTGACACTGATCCTCCACAAATTATTCCAGAACTTAGAAAAAGATAGCCAGCTCCCAAACTCATTCTACAAAGCCGGTATAACTTTGACAAGAAAACAGGGCAAGGATCCAATAGAAACAGAGAACTACAAACTGATATATATATAATGATCATAGATGCAAAAATTCTCAACAGAATATTGACCAATAGAATACAAAGTATATAAAACACATCATCCATCATGATCAGATTGGATTCATCCTAGGGATGCAGGAATGGTTTAATATCCAAAAAATCATCAATATTTTCCACCACATTGGTAAGAAAAAGGATAAGAATCACATGATAAGATCAACAGATGCAGAAAAAGCATTTGACAGCATCCAACACCCGTTCCTAATTAAGATACCCAAGAAGTAGGAATGGACAGAAAATTCCTCAAGTTAATACAAGCTATCTGTGAAAAGCAAACAGCCAAAATCATAGTTAATGGAGAAAAGACAAAAACAATCCCAATTAAAAAAGAGAACTAGACAAGAATACCCCATGTCCTCACTTTTATTCAACATTGTCCTGGAAGTCCTCGCTAACAGCATATTAAAAATGGAAGGGCATTAAAGGTATCCAACTGAGAGAAAAGGAGGTGAAACTATTGCTATTTGCAGACACATAATTCTATACATTGAAAATCCCAAAAGTTCTACAAGAGGAGTACTGACAGCAATAGAGGAATTGGAAGAGTGGCAGGATACAAGATCAACAAAAAGAAGTCTATTCGTTTGTTATATATATCAGACAAGACCATGGAAGAGGAGATCAAAAAGGTAGTACCCTTCACAATAGCCAAGAACAAATGGATATATCTAGGGATATATTTAGCCACCCAAAAAACCACATAAGACTTATAAAAGGAAATGTACAGGACCCTACTACAGGAAACCACAAACAACCTCCATAAATGAAAGAATACCCCATGCTTGTGAATCAGAGGTTCAATATAGTAAAGATATCAATCTTACCCAAGGTACTACATAAGTTTAATGCTATCCCAAAAAACCTTCTTTAAAAAATTGGGGGAAAAAACTGACACAGCTTTATATGAATAAAGAATAAGCCCAGAATTAGCAGAGAACTCCTCAAGAAGGACAGTGGAAGGGCTTGCTTTAACTGACTTTTTCTTGGGGGGGGGGGGGGGCGGGGCATCACTGCCCTCTTGTGTTTGTGGGAGTTAACCAGCCTTGCTCCTGGAGAGCAGCTGCTGGATTTGAAGTGCCAAGCCCATAGAGGACATGCTTCACGCCACACTCAACCACTTACGCCACCGGGGCTCAGCCTTTAACTGACTTTAGTACCTGCTACACAGCCACATACTCAGACCAATGGAAAGGAACAGAAAATCCAGAAATAAAACTATAAACACATAGACAAGTGTCTTCGACAAGGACCCCCAAAGTATCAAGTGGGAGATGTATGGCCCTCTTTAACAAGCGGTGCTAGAAACAATGGATATCCACATGTAGAAAAACGTATCTTGTTTATCCTTACTTCACTCCATATACCAGAACAGACTCAAGGTGGATCACAGACCTAGAAGTAACCCAAACTGTCAGGATCATCAACAAAGGAAGTGGAACAAATATAAGAACCTTGGCTCGGGGAATACATAGGATAACTGAAATAGGGAAGGATACACACACAGTGGATATACTAAAGATAAAACACCTGTATGTGTCAAAAGCCTTCATTAAGAGAGTAACAAGAGACCACACTGCAGCAGTTACAAAATCTGGTGCCAATTTGAAACTGTTAAGAGTGAAGGGGTGGAGTTTAGCCTGTCAATCAACTTGCAGCTTGCTAACCTCATTTGGAGGCACTACAGAGATAAATAGCTCAGTGGAGGAGGGACACACACTCTCTCTGCTTTCTTTCCCTTCAAGACATAACTGTTGACAAGCCACATAGAGGCATGCTGATAGCAGCCAGAGTCTTGGAGCTAGAGGAACCACGTGGAGACCCATGCTGGTGCTAAGATGCTTCCACCTCCACTTGCCATCCACTGGCCTATGATCTTCCTACATTCAACGTCATTGCATGTGTTGCATGAATCTGCAGTGGAATTTTAGTATTTTTTTCTTAAGTGGAATTTACAGACTAGTACCAGACATCTGGGCTAATATCGGACTTAAGGACGTAATCTGAACTGGGATGTGATGTTTTCTTAATGCACAATTGCTCTATGACATAAAGTTCTCTCTTACACACATATAAGTGTCTCTGGATTTGTTTTTCTAGTAGATAGGTAAAATCTCGATGGGCACACACCCAGGAGAGATAAGAAATAAACCACAACAAGTCATCTGTTTTCCAATGCTTACTGCAGCACAATTTATAATTGCAAAGAATTGGAAACAACCTAAATTCCCATCAATAGATGAGTGGATAAGAAAACTCTGGCACATACACAAAATGGAGTACTATGCATCATTAAAAAGCACTGATGATCCCATGACGTACATTTCTTTAATTGGAGCAAACTATGCAAAGAGAAGTTAGGACATAATAATACTTGTCATAATAGGACAAGTGCAATGTGAGTTCCCTGAGATAAGTATAATAAGCATGGTAGGTATAGAAGAATAGTCACCTATCTCACACCCTATGGATTGAGGTACAGGCAGTAGGTTGAGGGTCAGACCAAACCCAAGGATCTATATGTTATTCCAATACAAAGAAGGGGAATGGGGAGAGGGGGTGGGAGAAAACAGAAGGTTAAGACAATGGCATGGGGGGAAAGCAGGCCACTAACCCACCCTGAGGGAAAGTACTGGTTATGTCTCCACAGAATTGGGAGTGTGTATGCAGACCCCACCATGGCGTGACAAACTTGAGGGCAACATAAATACATTGAGCAACTCATGAAAACAGTGGGTTACAGGGCTGGCCCAAATCAGAACCACACCAACCTTCTCCCTAAAAGTATGTGGGTCTGCCACACCCACACTGAAGCAAACCAAGAAGGAACAAAGGAGATGGATGGTCTAGACTCTAGACATTGGCACATCAAGCCTGGAAGACAATATCCTGGCACAAAGAGTACTGTCGGGCCAACCACAGCTCAAGACACCATGTCTCCTCGCTGGAGCATACCTTGAGAGAGGACAAAACTTGGGACATAGAGTGGGGAGTTAATCCAATCTGAACCCACCACAGCAGGGCAAACCAAGAGGAGAACATCACAGATCAGCAACAGGAACAAAGTCAAGCCACAATGCCCTTGAGGAGCCTCAAAATTTGACTGCAGGCTAGGAGAGGTAGCTCCTGGAATTCCCCCAGGATCAGTGGGGAGATATTCATAAAGATCAGCGGACAGACCTGGAATTATGTATTTTTTTCTCTTTTTCTTTCTTTCTCTCTTCTTTTTTTTTTTTCCTTTTCCTCCTTTTCTTTTTCAATCTTTTGTTTTCTTTTTGTTTGGTCTATGTCATTGTTGGCTTAATTACCTATATAAGATAGGCATTGAGAAACACCTTGAGGAGAAAGCAACAGGAACATAGGTTCTGGAGGGCTTAGGAAGGGGAGGAGGCAGGGGGAAGGGAGTGGGGATCAAATTATACCCTAGTGAGGGGAACAAGTAAGGAATTAAAATCAATAATGAGAAGGATGTAGAGATCCTGGGGTGTCAGAGCAACAGCAATCTAGCTGAGAGGAATTACTAAGAGGCAGAAAAGGGTGAGTGTGATGGTGGGAGTAAAAAGAAACTATCTAGGAAGCAAATCTATGGATAGAGGTATAAACATAGATGTGTCCATAATTGAATACATTAATCCATAAAAATAGAGGTATTGGCCTATGTACCAATACTTCTATGGCAATGCATTGAAGTAGTAGACAGGCTTCAGGCCTCTGCTCAAGCCTTCTCTCAATGTAAGCACACTTTCTTCTAACAACCTTGCGTTCTGTGATGCTCGTGTTCCCAGCACAATAGCTGAAGACAAAATGGGTGCAGAAGCACATGTGGTGAAGAAAGTGGATGATAGAGGCTTGAAGTTAAACAAGCGGCTATCTACCAGAGCAGCAGCAAGCCCAAGCGGGAGAAGCACACAAGCCGGTGTGATTGTGAGGTGTCATCAGGATCGGGTAACAGTCAGTATAAAACCACAAAAAATAAAAACTATGTTGTTGAATATGAGGGGGCTCAGAGCAGAGACCCATAACCCATATGGAGACAATGGGACATTCCTTCACAGAAGGGTCACAAGAAAGGGATGAGTCAACCAGGGCACAGTATCGCACCAATGAAACACAATATCCTTCTTGTTTCTTGAGGCTTCCTCACCCCCCCCCCACTATCATGACCCAAATCCTACCTGTCACTGTGGACTAGACCAGAATATGTGTACAGATGTGCATAAGAGATACTAGCTCACAACACACTGAATTCAGGAACAGGGATGGGAACAGTACTATCTGGAAAGTAAGGGGGAGTTGGGGAGAGAAGGGTAGAAAGGGAGAACCATTCACAATGATCAACACATAATCACCTCCCACCACTCCAGGTGGACGAATAACAGAAACCATGGGGGAAGGGAAAGAACATAGTAGTTGGTAAAAGACATGAAATTATAATCATTTATAATTTATCAAGGTATCACGAGGATGAGAGAAAGGGAAAATAGAGAAGTTGATACCAAGAGCTCAACAAAAAGTAAATGTTTAGAAAGTTATTATGATAACATCTGTATGCTTGATGCAATTGGTGTATGGATAGTTGGTGCATGGACAGTTATAAGAATTGTAAGAGGCCCCCAATAAAATGATCTTTTAATTAAAAAATATCATATGAAGAAAGAAAAGGCCAATAACAAGTTAGGAAATAAAGAAAAGAAAAAAGTGGATGAACCTTGCTCTTAATCATAGAGTGACTGAGGCAAATGGAAGAAATGGTGAAGCCAAAGAGTGAAACAAAAATTTCAGAGGGCAGTCCAAGAAAACAATGCCAAATATTATAATGAAATGTGCAAAGATCTAGAGTTAGAAAACCAAAAAAAAAAAATGAAGAACATGCTAAGCGTATTTTAAACTGAAAGAATTGAAGAAGAAAAAAATTCAAGCCTCAAATTGTGATACTGCATGACTCTATGGGCAAAATATTGAATGATGTAGGAAACATAAAAAGAAAATAGAAAGAATACATGGAGTCATTGAACCAAAATACTTAGTCAAACATCCAACTATTTCAAGAAGTAGCATATGAGCAAGAATCCCTGGTACTGAAGAAAGAGATCCAAACTGCACAGAAGGCACTTGCCCAAGAAAAGCCTCCAGGAAGTGACGAATGCTGTCTGAAATATTTCAGCAGTTGATGGTGTACTGGAAGCACTCACTTATCTATGCTAAAAACTTGGCCAACTGACAGGAAGAGATCTGTGTTTGTACAGATACAAGAAACGGTGTCTTAGTACTCTGCTCAATTATAGAATAAGGTCATTAAGAGTACATGCTAATAAGGTTTTGTTGAAGATCATTTTACAACAGTTGCTGTAGTCCTTTGCCAGGAGCTGCCACAGGTTCAGGCTGGCCTCAGAAGAAATCATGAACAAAAGATATCACCGCTGCTGTCAGATCTTGGCTGATGACAAAAAAAAGGCCCCTTAGGAACAAGGATGCTAAGACTTCTTCTCACGTATTTGTGATAGAGACCAATACCTGAAAAACAGATATGGTAAAGTAGGGGGGGCGGTCAGCAAACAGGAGGAAGACCTTGGGGGAGATGGATTGACAGCAGTTGGGCAGGAACCTAGCAACAATAGAGAGAAGGGCACTGGAGCAGACAGTGTCTCATTGTGCTGTGGATCTAGAGTTGCTGTCAGTCAGAACAGACTTGATGGCGCCTAATGACGACAAGTAGGGTTTCAATGAGAGAGGGTTTAGAAGTTATCTCCTGTCCAGCAGCCAGAGTGATTATTTTCAAATGAAAGTCAAGTCATTTCAGTTCTCTTCCAATTGAAAGAGAAAGTGTAACTCATTTCCTCATTCCCAAGAGACCTCAGCCCTCAACTCAAATTCCACGTCATCAGAGACACATTGATCCAGAAGAATATCTCTTCTCCCCTACTCTTATCCCTTTACTCTTTTGTTTTTCTTCACATAGCTCCTTGCCATTCGTAGAATAATAAACCCAACAGGGTGCAGGAGAAGCCATGACAGCTTTTTTATCAGAACTCACTCTCTGCCTCTGAGTTGATCCAAGTCTAGTGCAACCATACAGCCCCTTTGGGTGTTGGAGATTCCTAAATCTTTTCTCCAGCACAGCAACTGGTGAGTTCTTGTAAGCAGAGTTCAACTACTGATCATACAGCTCAGCTCGAAGCCCCACCTGGCACCAGGGTGTCAGCACCTAAATCCTTAATCGTTTGTTTGTTTGTTTGTTTGTTTGCACCCCCCAGCGACTCCTACCTGACATAGCACTTTACATTTTTCTGTTTATGTTCTCAAAGATGGTTCGTCAGGGCCCTCCCAGGCGCCTCACTACAGCGCTACTGGGAACCAATAGGAAGTCGGGCAGAGATCTGCAAGGCGCTGAACCACCCCGCCTCCAGATTTTCACAAAATAGTTGTCCCTTTCCTTGGGGATCCTATCCGGGATGGAGCGGACAGCGTCTGCTGCGGGGGCTCAGTCGCAGAGGCAGAGGCAGAGGGACTTGTGCTGGGTCGCGGGCTCCAGCGTTCCCCTGCACCTGCCGGTGACTGGCAGCCTGAGAGTGCAACAGGCGGCCTCCGGCGAGCGCCACTCGCTGCTGCTGCTGAGTGATGGCTCTGTCCACTCCTGGGGGGACAACGCCAGGGGCCAGCTGGGCCAGAGAGGTCAGACCCACCTTAAGCAACCAGGTGAGCGCCAGGGCCACAAGCGGAAGGGCTGGGTTGGGGCGCCAGCGAACGGGGCAGGCGGGGGTCGAGGAGACCTAGGGTGTGATGGAATAGTGGTCTTCGGTCCTTCTGTGGCTTTCCAGCGCACAGGGACTCCGTGTGACACAGGTCTTCCAGGCTGTGATCTTTAGGGGAGCAGATCTCCAGGTCGCTGCGGGCGAGTTCCGACAGCTGCTCTTTTCGGTCATCAGCCCAGCGCTTAGCCAACCCAGGGGCACTAGGGCTTCTTCCTGGAGCTAGGGGCCAGGTGAGACACCGGCCCCCCTCCACCCAAGCCTCGCTACGTTTCAATTTCCTCCAGGAGTTTGTTTCAGTTTCTAATTTCATCTTGAAAGCGAAACTGAAAACCGAAACTAGCCGGGACAGCGCGCATGTAGACTGGGGCGTGGTCCGCGGGGGGGGGGGGGGGGCCCTCCAGCCGCTGCTCTCCGGGTCTGCGGATCTACTGCCCGCAGTTAGCCTCATGTCCTAAGGCCCTCAGAAATGTGCAGGGGCGTCACTTGCCTTAACCTGACAAATATATATATATATATATATATGTCTTATCCTGAAAAAAATGTTTATTACTATAGAAACACAGGGAAAGAAATCGCTTATAACTCCAACACCCTAAGACAGATCCTTCTAATATTTTGATGCATTTCCTCTTTGTGCCTACTTATATACCAAACTCAACTCACAGACACCGCCTGACTTAGAGCGGTTCCTTGTGGCTTTCCAAGACTGTAGCTGGTTACCTGGTTTAGAAAGCCCAGTCTTTCTCCCGCCAAACTGCTGGTGGTGTGACCTTGCAGTTCTTTAAAAAGAATATGTATATGTCATATTTTATATGAAAATCACATACATTCTTTATAAAAACCGCGACCAGTGGGGGAGATGAAGGATTTATACAACTCTGTGGATTATATTTCCACACCACCAGGGCGGGTGTGTGTGAACACCTCGCTGCATTGGGTCAATTCTGACCATTGTGCGTGCCTCAGACTGTCATGAGCAGGAGTACAAAGACTCATCTCTCTTCCAAGAAGGGGCTGGGCATTTCGAACTGCTGACCTGTGGTTTGTAGGCCAATATGCAATCCACTACACCACCAGGGCTCCACAGAAGAGTATGATGAGAACAAAAACAAAATTAAAACTCAAGCCTCTGACTCTTAGGGAGATTCCGACTCAATGACTCCCCAGGGCTTTCAAGACAACCTGGTGGGTAAGTATTCCATGCTGACTTAAAGGTCAGGCTACCCAACCCGCCCAGTGGGAGATCTGCTCTAGTGAAGATTATGCCCTAGGAATCCCTTTTGTTTTCTAGGTTCCTCCCATTTGATTTGGGTATCTTAAGGATAGCTGATTGCCAGACCTTTCTTCCAAGATACTAGTTTGAACTTGCTAATCTTTAGCATAGTTTCACTCTGCCAGACAGTGGATTTGGACTCTTAACAACCCTCTAGGCAGGGTATTACTGTCCCTGTGAATACCGCAGACTCCATCTCTCGATAGGAGTCGAAAGCCTCTTTCTCCCAGGTTGTCTGTTTTGAACTGCTGAGCTTGAGCTCAGCAGCTCAATACTTAACTCCTACACTACCAGCGGCCCTTCGGAGGTTAGCAGTCCCCGGCTACTCACTGACCATCTAGAGCAGTGGTTCTCAACCCTTTAGGGGTCAAACTACCCTTTCACAGAAGTCACCTAAGTCTCAGGGAAAACATATATTTCCAATGGTCTCGGGAATCAAGACACCGCTCCTCTACCATCTGCAGGCAGGTAGACCACGTGCAGATCACACCACCCCATCACATACACCCCGCACAAATACAGGTATATGTCACAGGGTAGAAAGCGGCTGCTGTGTTGAAAGCGGCTACCCTGTTAAGGCAGCCACTGTGTTGAAAGCAGCAGCATTGGAGGTAAAATGGCACTTCATGAATTATAATTGCTGGGTAAATGCATTCATTAATGCTTTCATCACTATGCTTTAATTATGTTCAATTTGTAACAATGACAATACATCCTGCATAGCAGATATTTACATGATGATTCATAACAGTAGCAAAATGACAGTTGCGATGTAGCAACAGAAGTAACTTTATGGTTGGGGGTCACCACAACATGAGGAACTCTATTAAAGGGCCCTGCATGAGGAAGGTTGAGAACCACTGACCTAGAGGTTTGAAAGGGAGCACTGCCGAACTTCACTTCACTCCCTGCCTTTCGATTCCCGGCGACACTGTAGGGAAGGGTAGAACCGCCCTTGTGGGTTTCTGAGTTGTACGTTATTTTTCTGACCATGAGACCCACCTGACCAAAAGACACATCCAGTTTTTAGATTAGGAAAACAGGGAAAAAAATATTCTGAACCAAACAGTGCCAGTAAACAACTGACATATTACCACATACATCAGTATTGCAATTTAACCCAAACAGCTTGGTATTACTATGAAATCGAACCAACCACCCTGACAGGCAGGCCTTTGTGTGGCAGGAGACACTCTCTTGTCCCATGACGGGGCTCTTTGCCTTCCTGTTAGAACCCTGTACTGCATCACAGAGGCCCTGCCTTCCCTGGCTGCCTCCTATCACAAGGGAGGCGTGTGTTGTGCAGATAATGTGACATGACTGACATTGAGACGCCAGGAGGCGGGACGTCCCCAAACACACAGCCATCCACAACATACACAAAGCAGCTGACTTTAAGCGGACACACGGGATCATAAACAAATGTTCTGGGGTACCACACCTTTGCACCATAAGACGCCGCAGGCATCTTATGGTCCGACAAATACAGTAATTCTTTCCTTGCAACTGGTGGTGGTTTCGAACTGTGGAGCTTGCAGCCCAACACATAATCTCCATGTCACCAGGGGACCTGACAGCCATGCCTTAGATCTATTAAATTAATCAGCTCATGGGAGTTTTGTTTTATTTTTGCCTTTTTTAATAAACAGGACCGATTCAGGCACTGGAACTTCTGAACGTGGATCTCCTGAGCTGTGGGAAGGAGCACTCCTTGGCAGTTTGTCACAAAGGAAGGGTCTTTGCGTGGGGAGCTGGTTCCGAAGGCCAGCTGGGAATTGGAGAATTTAAGGAAATATGTTTTACCCCGAAGTAAGTACTTCAATTATTTTAGTATTTTTTAGAACCATGTACAAAGATGACCATGGAAAACAACCCCCCGACCACAATGACAACCATCCAATGAGGAAGGGAGGCAAGAAAACCCACTTTAACATCAAGTATGATTTAATTAGAGTGCTGTGAAGAGAAAGAAAGGACAGGGTGAAAGGAGACCATCTGGACTGCTAACCTCAAAGTCAGCAGTTCAAAGCCACCAGCCACTTTCCCTTCTCCCGGAGCTGTCTACTATCTTAAAGAGTTAAAGTTGGACAATCTCATAGGACCAGTTCTACCCTATCCTAGGGTCATTGTGAGCTGGATTGGACTTGGCATCGAGTGTGAGGGGTTTGCTTGTTTCTTTGGGGGAAAGGAGGAATACAACTTTTTGGTCTACCATAAGCCATTGGGTTCAAATATTTTAATTAATTAAGTGGGGTTCACATGTCTTCAAAAACAGAACAAATGATAGGATAGGTAGTTAACTCTGAATTGTATGTAATCATTTACCTAAAGAATTTTAAAAGCTATGGGTGTGTGTGTGTTTTTTTTTTTTTAATATTAGGAAGTTGCTTCTTATTGCTGCCTCTGGCTGTTACATCGTGAGAGATTTCCGTGTCTCTGTGAAATAAGCATTGACCTTGGAATAAAAAGACCAGGGTTTGAGCCCACTTCTACAACTCAGCAGCTGTTAGGCTTTCCTGAGTCCTTTCAGGTTGGACCATATGAGATAATTGGTAATTATATGGTTTGGGCCCTTTAAATGGGAATCATGTATGGTTCCACCTAATGGCTATTTTTATATCACAGAGATTAAATTAAGTCAGATAGGTAACCAAAAAAATAAAATAAAATAAAACTCAATACCCTCAAGTTGATGCTGACTCATAGTTACCCAGAGGACAGGATAGAATTGACCCTAGGAGTTTCTGAGATGCTAACAGCTTTCTTTCAGAGAGTGGCTGGTGATTTCGAACTGCAAACCTTGAGGATCGCAGCCCAGGTGCCTAACCACGATGCCACTAGTATCCTATAAAGTCTATGCTTTGTGGGTATAAAGAACCCTGTTGGCCCAGTTGACGATGCTCTGGACTGTTAAGCCATATAGGCTTAACTGTTCAAATACACCAACCACTTCTTGTGGGAGAAAAGAGGCTTTGTGCTTCTTTAAATAGTTAAAGGCTCCGAATCACTGGGCTGCACTTCTACTCTGTTCTGTCCGGTCGCTGGGAGGCAGAATCAACTCTTCAGCAGTGAGTAAATGTGTGTGGAGAAAATCCTTTTTGTTTCAGGTTGTTCACTATATATTAAAGCATAAGACATCACATAATGCAGTAAGCGGTGCGCTGGTTCAAAGTGGTGTACATGTTGGGCTGCTAATCACGAGATCAGCCATTGGGAACCACCAGTCCCTTGGTGGGGAAAAGATAGAGCTTTCTACGCTCGTAAAGACTTACTTTCTCAGAAATCCAAGGGCTGGGGGTGGGGAGCAATTCTATTCTGTACTGTACAATCTCTATCAGGTGGAATTGACTCATTGGCAGTAAGATTATGGACGTTTTTTGGTTGCTGCTTTTGTTGCTTTAGTTGATAAGGCACTGCTGTCCATTTTTCCATAATATGATGTCTTGGATAGCATGCTTGTTAAAAGTTTATGGGCTTTGGGAGAAAAGTGCTACAGAAGTACAAGAAAATAAAATTGTTTCTACAAGTCCCATGTACAACCTGAGTTAGTTTTAAATATCTTAGTCCTCATAGTGACCTCCTCTAAGGGATTAAAGGCTTTATCTCCTCTTTTTTTTTCTCTCATTTTCATTATAGGAAAGTAAATGCCTTGGCTGGCATCAAAATAATACAGGTTTCCTGTGGACATTACCATTCCCTGGCATTATCACAAGGTAAAAGTATGATTGACTTTTGAGCCCCCTGAGTATTGATAGGAAATAGCTGTTTTTAGAGTGTGTAAGTCTGGGTAAACTAGAGGAACAAATTTCACAGACACACATATGATATAAGGGCACGGTTTATATATATATATATATATGAGGAAAAGGACATTAAGAAAGCACCCCAACCCAGTCCAGTACAAAGTCACAAGTCCAATATTAGCTCATATGTCCGATACCAGTCTATAATGTCTCCTTCAGACTCACGAAGTCACAGGCAAGTGGATGCACAGTCCCGGCATTGGCAAGGGTCCCCTCATGGCTCCTCGTTTCCAGGGATCAGGGTCTTTCAACAGCATCCAGTGGTGGCAGAAGCAACTCATCGCTGGCAGGGCTCCACGTGGCCTGTCCAGCTTCAGAAGTCTGGCTCCATCAGGGCAAAGCCGTGTGGCTTCTCCTCCGGCTCCTTCAGCTTCTTGGATGCTGCCATCTTGTCTGTGATTCATTGTCTGTGAGACTAACTCCCAACAACTGGGGAGATAGATTCTCATCTTCAAGAGGGAAATATCACGAGACTTCCCATATGTATCAGGAGAAAGCCATGCCCACACAAAGTCCTCATTGGGTACTCAATGGCTATCTCCAGATTAACAGGCTAGACACCACCCCTACATCTCAATCATGAAATTAACATAAGCACATGACCACCACATAGAGCATTAAGTTACATAGTTCATTCAGACTTCTGATTTTATGCATTTATTTTGTGGAGGGATGCACAAAAAGAGACACCCTCTTCCAATGATTTCTACATGTACAATTGACTGGCACCGATTCCATTCTTTCTTTTGAGAGGACATGTCTTATTTTCTTATTTGAGAAATAGCCAGCTTTTTACAAGCTTAATTTTTCATTTTTAAATTTTTATTTATTTTAAAACTTTTTAATGGTGGCTTGGGCCAAGGCTTACTGAACAGGTCATCAGTTTTACATTCCACCCTTCTTACACATTTTGCTCCAAGTCACCCTCTGTACCACCGTTGGTCCCCCTTCTTCCCTGTGTTTCCTGCTTCCCAACCCTCTGAACTTTAGCCTTCTCCAGTAATTGCTGCCCTCTTGGTCTTAAGTGACTGATTATGCCAAAGGCTGCATACCACGCTGGTGTTACTGTCTCCTTGTTCAGTTTCAGACTCGAAGATGGACTACTGTTCTTCTTGTCCTTCTCCAAATGATTCGACCATCATTGTCTTAAACTCATCATCTTTAAGTTCCCCCAAAGTTTTTTGAGCTGCTGTCTTCAATTTGATCTCACTGAAACCAGGGGTGCAAAGAGCACAATGTGCAAAGTTGATGTATGTTACTACATCGACTTCTTGTATGTTTAAAGAAGACTTGAGGGAATAGTTTGGGCTTAAAATTTAAAGACGGTCTCAGAGCAGTAGTTTCAGGAATTCGTTCAGCTTCAATGAATCCAGAACTTCTGACTTCGATGGAGAATTTAAAATTCTGTACCACAAGGCAGCAACTTTTTAAGTACAAAGGATGGGGTGTGCTTGTTTATTTTAATGTTGTCAGGGTTCATTTTAATATATTTTGAAGATTTTACCGCCAGATTTTCAAAAATGTGTTGATCTTCATAGTTTTCCAGTTTTCTTTGTTCTTATTACACACTACACAGTAATTCATATCTCCTGTCTCAAAGAGCCCTCTCTGTGCACACAATTGGACTGGCAGATTCTAGGAGAACTTGGGCAAAGTTTCATGTCCAGCCTTTTTCCCTTTGCTCACTTTGTCGAGCCCAGATAGATGAAGATATTCATTCAAATTCTATCCAAGAAAGAAAAGTCAATTATGCCCAAACCATGACTCTATAAACTCCTCAAATCCTGTGCCCATCTTCAGTCTAAATTTCCAAGTGAAGAAAAATGTTACATTGTTGTGACCTTCTGGTGTTTTCTTATGCACCCCTACAATTATACCACTATTCCTAGGTGAATTATGGGCTTTCCACCATCATAAGTATGTGTACAGTTCTTGACGTTGTGCCACTAGGATAATTCGTAGAAGCTGGAAGTGTCAGGGTTTGTGGAGTGTGGAAGAAAGAGGAGAATCAAGGCTGACTCCAAGAAGGCTTTAAACAGAACAGCCGAAAGAACACATTTGTCATTTATTGGGAGGAAGAGGAGAGAAGGCAGAAGGGGCGTTTGAAGATGATCTTGATCATCCCCCTTGGCATTAGTCAGGATATTTTAATCCTGTTTCTTCTTTTATCACTGAATTATTCTTTAAAGGTTTGTAGAACCAGGTGATCCTTTCTTCTCGAATGTAGTATGTAAATGTATATGCCATTATGAATTTCTCTCTCTCTCTCTCTGTTTGTGTTTCAATAGATGGCAATGTGTTTTCCTGGGGAAAGAACAGCCAAGGTCAGCTGGGTATCGGGAAGGAATTCCCCTCTCAAGCCAGCCCACAGAAAGTGACATCCCTGAAGGGGATCCCACTGGCTCAAGTCGCCGCTGGAGGGGCTCACAGCTTTGCCCTGTCTCTCTCTGGCACTTCATTTGGCTGGGGAAACAACAACATGGGGCAGTTGGCACTCAGTGGCAGCGACACCTCAGGTAACAAGATAGCATTGTTACTCAAGTAAATATTTTTCTATTTTTAATTTCTGGTTGGAAATCCTCATGACTGGGTTAATTGATATAGGGATTGATAGTCAACAGTTTCACTTTTACTTGAATTCACAGTCACCAATTGTGTTAGTCTGGGTAGACAAGAGACACAAATGCATAGAAACTCATGTGTGTGCAAGAGAGAGTTTTATACAAAGGATAATTGTACATTAAGAAAACATATCAACCCAGTCAAATCTCAAGTCCATAAGCCTGATATTAACCCATAAGTCCAACACCAATCTACAAAATCTTCTTCAGACTCACGAAACACATGCAGCGATGTCGAATGCAGGATGATCACAAACCAGTGGGGAGCAAGTTTTGACTCCAGTAGCGTTATAAGCATCTCAGTGCTGGCAGGGGCTCTCCATGGCATTTCTAGCTTCAGAGGTCTGGATACATCAGAGTAGTTCCACATGTCTGGTCAGCTGCAATGTCTCCCAGGGAGTGAGCAGAAAGAGGAAACGTGTCCTCCCTCTAAGGAGGAAAATCAGGATTTCCCAGAATTCTCAGAAGAAGGCCATGCCCACATAGAGGCTTCATTGACTATGTCCAGATTGACAGACTAGACCACCTCCCTTCACTCTTCATCCTTTCAAGTCCCAAATCGACACCAAATTATGAAACTACCACACCACCTAAGGAAACTACCACACCACCTAAGGAAACAATAATCATGAGACTAATTGATGTATTTTGGCCAAGATTTCATTGACCATATCTGCTGCAGAAGACCCCTGTAAAGTGTTTAAAAACAAAGAAGTCACTTTCAGATCTAGGTTGCACTTGGATTAAGCCATGCTATTTTTAGTGGCTTCATAAACCTGCAAAAGATGGATAACGAAAGCTGGAGACTAGTGGCTGCCTTTGCATTGGGATGTTGACAAAGGCTATTGAATATAATGTGACTGCCAGAAGAAGCAATAGAATTGTCCTGGATAAAGCACAATCAGAATACCTTGTGTCTCATATTTTGGACAGGTTTACATCATACTTGGTAAAGTAGAAAGTCAGGGAAAATGTGAAAGACACTCCCTAAGAAAAAGAGGCACACAGTGGCCCTAAAAATGGATCCCGCCATAGTGAAGGTTGTGAGACCAGCGCAGGAGCAGGTAGCGCTTCATTCTCGTGTCCCTTTTTAACCAAACAAATAGCAGCAGCCCCTATGTAACATAAATGGATGTGGGACAATGGCAGTGGGCAGTCTTGAGGTATAGTTTTAAGGTTAATACCCTCAGGTCTGGCAGAATATTAATTGCTTCAAGAAAGAAATTCTGAAATGCCAGTTTTATTGTTGTTCTCCTAAAGCAGGGATTCCCCTCTGTTTGTGAATATGCATTGTTGTTATTCATTCACTTTGAAACTGTGTTAATTAAATAATGTAGATGCTTTGTTAGCAATGATGAAATCTGAGCTTGTTTCTTATGCTTTAGAAATTCTGCTTTATTTTAGAAGTGTACAGAGACAAGCCTCGCTCTATTGGCGCACTAAAGAATCTAGGTGTGACTTATATCAGCTGTGGTTATGAGCACACGGCAGTACTTACCCAGGTAAATCCAATGTGTTACTATTTTTTTTAATTTCAGATAAATATTGCCCCAAGATGTCTGTACTTATTAGTTGAAAGTAGCATGTAGATCTATAATGTACACCCAATGTACACACATCGTAAAAGTAGGTTAGCTAAATATAAACAAATCAATTTCAAATCACATGCAAGGCCAATAGCACCTTTAGAGAAGAGTTTTAGATAACTATTAAATTGGATTATCATGGGAGCTAATTTTTCCAGCAATCATTCTCTCATAATGTAGCTTTCTTGATGAAAATTCCTATAGAAGCAACCATGTAATTTTTAGGTTTCATTAACTCATATTACAAACTAGAGTACACTTTCTTCCAATTTCTTACTCTGCACAATCTTGAGTTATTCCCCTGAAGTTTGTTCTCTCCTTTTATTGGCTATATCATACATTCTAGCAATGTAGATTTTCTCTATAGTCATAAAAAGTAGACTTGACAATAATTTATGCGATTAAAATGTTAATTTTTAAACTATAGAGGCCAAATTTTAATGTTTTATTGAACTTGGGGTGACTGTCTTTAACTCAAATTGCTTTCCACTTGATAATGTAATGTTCTTTTGTGGCATTGATGTCAATCCCCACAGTGTAGCATCACTCTTTCCACTACATCTCTGGGCTTAACCATTTCTATCCATCCATTTTTTCCAATCCTTTCTTGCCTTCTGAGTATTGTCCATAGGTAAATGCCCACTTGAGCTCATACACTTGATCGTTCAAAGGAGTGCATACCTCCCAGGTGTTTTTGTTCATGTAATACTGATGCACTTAGGTGCCTTTGAGTAGCTTCTGTGTGTGTCAAGTGCACTCTAGTCATAGAGTCATACTTCTTGTCTAGAAGTAACATCAGTGTTTTCTGACACTTTCAGGAGGTCTTGTACAGTAGATTTACCCAATGCAATGTGTTGTTTGAAACCTTGACCGCCAGAAAGATGAAATACTTGGCAACTTCAATCTTTGTGTCCATTTATCATGACTTTACCTATTGGTTCAATTGTGAACATTTTGTTTCTCTCTATATGGAATAGTATTCCTTAATGAAAGTTGCAACCTTTTATCTTCATCAACAAGTTGTTCAAGTCTTCATCACTTACAGCAAACAAGTTTGTGCCATTTGCATACCACAGGTTGGAAGCTTTCTTTCAATCTTGATACCACATTTGTCTTCCTATAGTTAAGTTCCTATATTATTTGCTTAGCATACAGATGGCAAAATTATCTATATCTCTACCAGGAAAACCAATTATGTAATATTGCTATTACTCAAATTCACAAATCAATCACGAAAATTAATGGTAAATAAACTGAAGAATTCTAACAATTTTTTTTCCTAAATTGATCATATGTGCAATCAAGAAATATTAATATTTACTGGTAATTAGAATGCAAAGTCAGGAACAAAGAAGAATGATCAGTAGTTGTAAAATATGGCCTTGATGATAGAAATGGAGCTGGGGAATATATGATTGAATTTTCAAAGAGTAGCAATTTCTTCAGCACAAATATGCTGTGTTTTTTTTTCAACAACTCAATCAGTGTCTACACACATAGACTTTGTGAGATGACATGCACAGGAATCAAATCTACATCTATGGCAAGAGTTGATGGGAAAGTTTAGTATCATCGGCCGAAAATGACAGAATGAGCTAACTGTAGAACAGGCCATCAATTGCTCATATGTAAGTTGAAGTTGAACAATATTAAAACAAATCCATGAAATCCAAAATACAAACTTGAGTATAACCCACCTGTATTTGGAGAACATCTCCAGAACAAGCAGGACATGTTGAACACTAATGACAGGAGAGTTTTACATTCTGAATATCTTTATGTCCTCCCATAGCTCATTGGGTCTCCTTTTATTAGTGTTCAAGGTGTTAAATACATTCCTGAGACATTTTCAAAATTCAAGTAGGATAAACATAAGTTCATAACTTGGCTTTTGCGAACTTGTTTAATTTTGACAAACTGTGAGATGCTTTTAAAAAATCATACATGAAGAAAGAAAAATAGCCATTAGAAACACAGGAAAGAAGGAAAAATCAAAGTGGATGTCAGAAAGGACTCTGCAACTTGCCCATGGACATAGGATACCTAGAGCAAGTGGAAGAAATGAGGAAGTCCTAAGAGTTGAACAGAAAATTCCAAAAGACAGCTCCAGGAGACAATATGAAGTATTATAACAAAATGTGTAAAGACTTGCAGACACAAAAAGGAAAAACATGCTCAAGCTGATGGCCTGTTCTACAGTTAGCTCATTCTGTCATTTTCGGCCGATGATACTAAACTTTCCCATCAACTCTTGCCATAGATGTAGATTTGATTCCTGTGCATGTCATCTCACAAAGTCTATGGGTGTAGTCACTGATTGTGTTGTTGAAAAAAAAAAACAGCATATTTGTGCTGAAGAAATTGCTATTCTTTGAAAATTCAATCAGACATTCCCTAGCTCCATTTCTATCACCAAGGCCATATTTTACAACGACTGATCATTCTTCTTTGTTCCTGACTTTGCATTCTAATTACCAGTAAATATTAATATTTCTTGATTGCACATATGATCAATTTAGGATAAAAAAACATATATCAAGTTGAAAGAATGGAAGTGAAAATTCAAGCTGAGAATGGAAATATTGAACGTTTCTGTTTCCATGAACAACATAGAAACCTTGATGGGATAGTGGTTATGAGTTGAATTTTGATTCCAAAGGCCAAAAATTCAAAACCACCAACCACTCCACAGGAGAAAGAAAGGACTTCCTACTCCCATAGAGCATTTTTCTGAGTTGCTACCTGCCATCAATTTGGTTCTCCCTCATAGGGACGCTTGCAAAGGAACGAAACACCACAGGACTGTAGGCCCTCCTCATGATTGACCTTGTGCTTGAACACGTTGTTGCAGCCATGGTGCCAACCTATCTCCTTCAGCACACATCGCAGTCTCTTCTGACATCCCTTAGATCCATTATTTATTTCCTGTACTGGATGGCCTTTTAATTTTTTCCTAATGATCTTAATGTCCTCCCACAGCCGATTGGGTCTTCTGTATTTAGTGTTGATGTGTCAAATACATCCTTGAGATAGTCTCAAAATTCAACTGGGATAGACTTAAGCTCATAATTTGGCTCTTGCAGATTTCTTTTCATTTTCTTCAGCTTTATCCTGTGAGCATTTGGTGGTCTGTTCCATAGTCAGCCCCTGTCCTACTTTTAGCTGCTGATGTGGAGTTTTTTATGGTCTATGGAGTCAAGGTGATTTCTGTGTAGTCCCTCTGAAGAGATCCATGTGTCTAGTCAATTTTGTGTGGTTGAAAAACAGGTATTTCTATGAACAAGTCATTCATCTTGCAAAATTCCATCATGGGATTTCTAGTTTTGCTTCTATCACCAAGACCGTATTTTCCAAATAGTATCCCTTCCTCTTTGTTTTCAACTTTTGCATTCCAATCACCAGCAATTAATTCATCTTGCTCGCATGCTTGATTCATTTCTGAGTGAAGTCATTGGTAGAATTCTTCAATTTTTTTCATCACTATGTTTTGTGTTTGGTGCATAAATTTGAGCAATATTGGAAGGTGGACTTCCTGGAAGGTGGACAGATATCATCCTGTCACCAATAGTGGTTTACTTCATTATTGACTTTACTATCTCTTTTTTACGATGAATGCCATGCCACTCTTCTTGATTGTTTTTATTACCAGCATAGTAAATCATATGATTTTCTGATTCCGAATGGCCAATGCCGTATCTGGTAATGGAATTTCTACATCATATGGTATTTCTATTTCTATTTTTAGGCGGCATCATACCATTTCCATAGTGGTTGAGCCATTTTACAGTCTTACCAGCAGTATTTTAGGGTTGCAATCTCACGAGTTCCCCACTAGCATTTTTGAGTTTCTGTTTGGGGGTTTGGGGGGTTTTTGTTTGTTGTTTTTTTAACTTCTGTGGTGAGGCGATAACTGATGCTTTGGTTTGCATCTCTTGAATAGCTAAATATCATGTGTCTTCTGCCTGCTCAAGTGTCTTCTTTAATGAATTGTCATTTCATGTCATCTGCCCATTTTTTAAATAAATTTTATTGTCTCTCTTTTTAATGGTGTTTAAGTCTTCAGTAAATCTTAGAGATCAGCCCTTTGTCCAATGTATTACTGCAAAAAATGTTTCCCCATTTGCGGTTTCTTTTAAAGAGATCCCAGTCATCTAGTTTGCTTCCTACTGTTTGCGCCTTTTTAATTATATTTGATAGTATACTTATGTCATGTACTAGGGACTTAATATTACCCTTGTTTTTCCTTTGATAATCTGTATAGTTTTAGGGTTAAGGTTTAGAATCTTTGATAGATTCAGTTTTTGTTTATGGTGAGATACCTGAATCCTGTTTCACATTTCTTCAAACAGATATCCAGTTTTGCCAGTACCATTTCCTTAAAAGATGATCTCTTCCCCCAGTTCATAGGTTCAGCCCTTTGTCAAAGATTAGCTGTATATAGGTGTACATAGATTTTCTTCTGGGTTCTCACCTCTAATTATTGCTTTAGGTTTCTGTCATTGTACCAATACGATGCTATTTTGAATACCTCAGCTAAGCAGTATTCCTCCTTTGTTCTTATTAGGAGCGCTTTGCTTATCCAAGATTTCTTTTCCATATAAATTTGGTGATTGGTTTTTCTATCTCTTTTAAGAATGATTTTTGGATTCTGGATCAAGATTGTATTGTATCTGTAAACTGTTTTGGTTTTCACAAGGGGCACTCTTTCTATCCATGAACATGGTACATTCTTTCATTCATGTAACTTTCATATAGTGGTATTTTATAGTTTTCTCTGTATAGATCTTTTGTACATCTTGGATTTATTCTTAAGTACTTCATCTATTGGGTGATCATTGCAAATAGCATTGTTTTTCTGATTTTCTTCTTAGAATTTCCTTTCTTTGTTGTTGAGAGGATTCTAATATAATTTGTATACTAATTTTATACCCTGCCACTGTATGGAATCATTCTATTAATTCCAGTAGGTTTCTTGTTGAGTCTCTGGGAATTCCTCTTTATAGGATCGTATTAAGTACACGTAGAGGTAGTTTCACTTCAGTACCAATTGAATGCTTTTTATTTCTCTTTCTTAACTGTTCAATTTTTGTTAGAATTGGTGATAAAGGACTTGTTTGCCTAGTTTCATTGTGGTAGAGGAATATTTTCAGTCTCTCATCATTGAGATAAATATAGTACATAAGTTTTTTGTATATGATGCTGTTGTTAGGCGCCTTTTCCATGGAATGGTCTCTCCTTATACTATATCTAAAGTACATGAGATTAAAGTTCATCACCTTATTTAATAAACACTCTGGATATACTTATTCCAAGACAGATATATTTGTATATAGACCTTTTCCTTTACTGTGTTGAAGAATTTCCTTCTATTTCTATTTTGCTGAGAGTGTTTATTAGGAATGAGTATTCATTTGTCAAATGTCTTTTCTGCATTGATTTGTTTTGCTTGTTTATTTATGTGGTGAGTTATATTGATTGTTTTTCTAATGCTGAACCATCCTTGCAGACTCGACTCCTACTTGCTCATGATATATTGTCAGATCTTATTGGCTAAGATTTTGTTGGGAAGTTTTGCTTTCATATTCACAAAGGGTGCTGCTCTATAATTATGTGATTTTGTTGTTTTATGGTACCTGTGATTTGCTTTAATATCAAGGTTATGCTTTGCTTTATAAAATGAGTTGGGAAGCAGTCCATCCTTATCTGTTCTTTGAAATAGTTTGAGTACAATTGGTATCAGCTTTTTTCTGAATGCTCGTTAGAATTTACCAATGAAGCCATCTGGGGCAGGCCTTGTTATTGTTGTTTGGGTGGGGCTGGGGGGGAGTAGGAGGATGTCAATGACCTCTTCAATTTCATTTTTTATGATGAACTTTTTCCAGAAACTTTTTAACCTTAGATTGTATAAATAATCTGCTTCTAGAAAGTATCACATTTTTTGAGGTTTTTATGTAAAGTAATAAAAAATGGCTTTTAGTATGTATCCTGTATGTATGTATGTATTGAATCCTCAGTTTTTAAAATTACTATGTTTTCCATAGTCCATAGGATAAAGTTGGAATTGTATTTACTTACCAAATCATCTTTTCAGAAGAGATTATTTTCAGGAAAATATTGAAATAAATAAAGTAACTTTTTAACTTTCATTTTGGCACAAATTTAAAACAAATATGTCCATCCATTTATGCCAGTGATTTTTTAATGTCATATTTGTTAATTTTGTATTCATTAGAAGTAAGGACACATACCCAATTTAAAGTTTGTATTTTACAATCTATTTTTATACAAGAGAACTTTGAAAAGGTCATTGAAAAACTGAATTAAAAGACAGTGATTTTTTTCCATGAAGTTTTAGAATTTCCCTCCTAGGATAACTCTCTAGGATACTTAATCCTTATGCTGTTGCTAATTTTTTAGGTTGAAATTATTCTGACTTCTCTCTTTTTAAACAGGATGGTAAGGTGTTTACATTCGGAGACAATAGCTTTGGACAATTGGGACACAACTCCACAACTGAGAAGGGAGGCCCACAGCTTGTGGAAGGAATTGATGGACCAGTTTCACAGATAGACTGTGGATGGTAATCACTGACTTTATCATGAGTAGCCATTATGAATTTGCCATGAGTAACCTTTTAATTGTTGCTGTGGAGTCAATTCTGACTCATGATGACCCACGTGTTTCAGATTAGAACTGCACTTCTAGGGATTTATGTCTGCCATCTTTCAGAAGTAGATCTCATGGCCTTTTTCCTCCAGGCACTTCTAAGTGGATTTGAACTGCCGCCATTTAGGCTAATAGCTGAGTACCATCCAGCAACGCCTTTGTCTAGATAGAAAGTATTCTATCTTAATACTTAGAAATCACCCATGAGGGATTTTAGTGAGCCTTCCCCCAAATCAAACTCACTGCCATCAAGTCGATGCCAATTGTCAGCAACTCTGTAGGACAGGATGGAACTGCTGATGCTGTGGATTGCAGCTGCACTTGTATTCACGGTGCAACAAAACTCCTTAAACACTGTAAGCTGTTGCTGCTGTTGTCATAGACATAGTCCTTTCTTAATCATTGTTTCTTTATGATAGAGTTTATGTCTCCAGGGCTTTTATTTTCTTCTTGCTCTACAATATTACCAAAATCGCACTACTTGCTTTTTGAGTTGGTAAGACCATCTCATGTAGGCTGCCCCTTGCCATAGAGTGAACTTTGCCTCATGTTGATCTTTTGCCTAACGTGACGAAACATTCCTCAGACCATATTCTGTTGTGATCCAAAAGTTGCTGTTAGCTAATATTCGGGAATAGATCATCAGATCTTTCTCTTAGTCCAATGTAGTCTGGAAACTTCACTGAGCCTATGTACCTGAGTGACCCTGCGGGCACATGAAATACCAGTGCCTGAGAGCCCAATACCCTGAAATACCAGTGCCTGAGGGCCCAATACCCCAGTGACAGGAAAGCTACCGTAGCATGACAAACAGAAAGATGGGTGTTGGACAGCACTTTTGTTATATTTTAGATGATGTATATTTGCATATCATGAGGTTCATATAACCTAAGTATGAAGGCATATTGGTTGGCATATCATGTGTGCAGTGGCCTCAGATGCATTTGAAAGTTGGACAATGAATTGATGCATTTGAATTGCATTGTTGGTGAGGAATAATAAAAACACACTGGTCCGGTAAGAGAACAAACAAATCTGTCTGGAAAGAAGTGTGACCTGAATGCTACCGGAGTGAGGATCAAGAGATTTTATCTCACAGACTTTGGACACCTTGTCAGGGAATATCAAATCCTGCTTTTTAAAGGGTCAGCAAAAAGAGAGAGCGAGAAAGCACCACCCCACCCCACCCCCCGACCCAACAAGAAGCATCAGCATACGGCTGCAACAATTGCTTCATACATAATGACAAGGATGAGAATGGTACAGAAGCAGTTAGTGTTTTGCTCTGTTATGAGTCAGAACATGCTCGGTGGCACTTATCAACAACTACTAATAATTTATGTAGACAAACAACTATATGTAAGACAAAAGTGATAGAAGCCACATAAAGGCCATCAACCATTGAAAATATTCCACTTTAGAGAGAGCAATCAGTTAATGCCATCTTTTGCTATTTAGAATCTTCCATCATATTTAGACCCTTCCTAGAGTAGCACTGCAAAAGGATACTTGGGTATGTGGATGAAAATCCTTTGTTTTGTGTGAGGGAGAGTCATGCCTGCCCACTTGGAACAGGAGTATTTCAGCCTTTGTTGCATTGTATTCTCTCTTCTGTAGTTACCACACCATGGCGTATGTCTACACCACTTGTCAAGTGCTATCCTTTGGCCATGGACCAAGTCACACAAGCAGTTCGGCTCATTCAGATGCCCTGACAAATGCCTTCCATGTTAACTGCCTGATTTCTGCAGATGGTATGAGTGGTTCCACTAATCTATGACTTTGTGCAAAACAATGCCATGAATAGAGAAATACTACCCAGTTTTGTTTGGTTCTCTCAGTACTTTCATTTTAAATTTGTATTTCATATTTTTTCTTGTGTATGATTATCATATTTTAAACATTTCTAAAAATTGAAAGATTGCAAAAGAAGATGCTAAATCGATCTCTTAAGCAACAGAACATTTGTATATGAAGGGATTCAAAAAGTCCATGAAAAGCAGGGATAATAGATCATGAAATCTAAAGCACTGTTAAAGAAAGGAATTCATGCATATGTAAAATAGCCTTTTAGATTGCTTTATGTCCTGTGAGGATATTAATGATGAACTCCAAGCAAAAGATAATAATGTCTCTAAAGTGAACCAAAGCCATCTGTAAACCATACATGTGTGGATGAATGTTGCGCCCTCATTTAGTCTTTGTCTGAATATTAGAACAACAAGCTCTTATGGCATGATCCTACTTGGCATTCACCTTAGGAAGAGATCACTGAAGATATGGGTGCTACAGCAAAATGTAATACAAGAAATCAGTTGATGTCCAGCTATCAGAAAGAATGGCATCTTACAAGCTTTTCTTCAAACAAGCAACCATCGAAGTGAGCAGGCAGCTAAGTCCACATGGAAGAAGCAAAGTCACTTGTGTGATCTAAGAATCGCAAATAATAAAATCCAAACTCAGAGGAAGGGATGGTTTCAGAGTTTAAATTTGAAACACCTGGTTTGGGGAGCACTCTGGATAATAATGGAACTCCAAAATCCATTTGTAGAGTCCCTATGGTGGATTACGTTCCAGTGAGACACCTCTGATGAAGTTTCAGGTGTAAACAGCCTTAATATCAGACAGAGAGAATTGCAAAATGGATTGTAGCAGCTTTATTTTGGATAGAATTTAAGACCTTGGTGTTTGATCTCCCATTTGACCCACTTTGAATTTATTCTTTTTAAAAATATTTTCTGGTTTTTGAGTGGAGGTTTTTCTCATATTTGACCATTGTTGCTTGCTCCTTTATTGGGGGCTTTTTGTTTTATATGTTTTCTTGGAATAGGGAATTGAAGATAGGCAAACCTGTAGAGACAATACTGGACTAATAATTAGCTAGGACATGAAAGGGGATGGGAGGTAGAGGGAAATGGGGAGTCAATAACAGTGAGTACAAGAAAGAAGAAAATGTTCTACAGTTGATTTTGATGATGTGTGCACAACTCTTTCTAATATGATCAAACTGTTGAATTATATGATATATTAGCTATATCTTAATCAAACTATTTTTAAAAATAGATCATGAATTTTTCCCAGGAGCTTTTGGAAACCCACTCACCTATCTAGCAAAACCTTCTGAAAGCCTGCTCACCTAGTTTCATTGTGCCCGTTTATCAAAAGTTAAGTTTACACTGAGTGAGTTATATATGACTCACCAACTTATCAAAGTTAATATCTTGTGATGTTGGTGATGACCATCCTTTCAGAGACATGTAAATTGTAAGTAGATAAATAAATTTCACCTGGGAATGCATCTGATCCATTTTTACTTCTAAAATCTCTAATCATGCATTTTTGATTTTTTTTCCAGACCTTGGAAATACTCACATCAAACATATTTTTGCTGGAACACATGCCAACTTTGTAACAATATATCAGGTATCACACTTACTCTTTTAAAAATATATATTTCCGCCTCTAGATTTTAATCTTAGCAAGAACTCAGTGGAGTAGGTACTTTTATCTCAATTTTTTTTTTTAATGATGAACCGAAATTCAGACTAAGCCAAATATCCAAGGCACAGAAATGGAAAAGGCAGGTCGCTTCACCGAGTGCCCTTCCTTCCGTGCGGGTCACTCTCCAAGGAGTGCCAGCGGTCTTGCTGGGTTTTTTAATTCCTCAGCATGCGCTCACACATGCTTACCTGATCTTTCTTTCTGCCTTTCTTTCTTGAAGGATCCGGGTTCCCCAAGTGTTTCCAGGAAACTCCTTCCAGAAATCACCCGAATGAACTCGCGCCTGGCAGAAAAGTGGATAACTATGGATAAAGGAAGCAGTCAATATGAAGCGGCCAAGAGGTTACTGTGGCTATAAAAAATATGAACCACTTTTATCTGATTCTGAAGGCTTGCTTGTTTTATCTTAGATTTAAGAAAGAGATTGTGGACTTTTTTGTAAAGGTCTTTGCATTACTATCCGACTTTCCTCGTGCATTATTGAAACAAAGATGTTTTCAGGTTTTACAGCATCCCAGTTACCTCGCTGGGTGATGGTGATATCAGTAGCAGTGCGTGAAAATGGTCTTTCTCTCCACAGACTCTTCAAAAAGGTGGATGGTCTTTATATCGTCATTGTCTGTTGATTTTCAGTGGGACAATTTATACTTAACTCTAGGTGATTGGGGGAATTCATCTCTGAAGTTGTCAGAGATTCAGCAACAATGGACACCAAGTAAACATCATTGTTGAAACTTGTAGGAGATGATAGTATCATTAACTCCACTTCATAAGTTATTCATTCATGCATAAGAAGAAAGAAGATGCATTTTACTCTAGGGTTGAATCTCTATTTTATTATCCAGGTTTGTGACAGTTAAAAAGACTATTTGCAAGAGTTAAAGTGGGTTGGGTGTTTCTACTGAAAAGAGGAGCACCCCCTCATTTCAAATTCTTGCTTTCATGGGTATGTCTTAAACACTGGTGGCTCAGCAAAATGTATCTGCTTGCTCAGAAGTTTGAGTTCAGACTTGAAGTCAAACCAAAAATTCAAAGCCATGGACCTTAAGTTGGATTTGATTCAAACCCAGCCTAAAGGTCAGAGTAGGATTGTTTCATGGGTGTTCAAGGCTGTCTGTCTTCATCTTTTGCCCAGGGAGAGGTTGGTAGATTCTAACTACTGGCCTTTTGGTCAGCAGTAAAGTGCTTTAACCACTGCATCATCAGGGCTCCTTGGATATTGAAACAAGCCAAAAACAAAAAATAAAAACTGTTGTCAGGAAATCCATTCTAAGTTATTGTGACTTTATTTGACAGAATAGAACTGTTCCCTAGAGTTTCAGAGACTGTACATTTTGATGGATTCATACAGCTTCCTTTTCCTCCTTGTCCCACAGAGCAAGTGGTGAGCTTCAACCACCCACCTTGTAGCTAACAGTCGAATGCTCATCCCACTATGCTACCAAGTCATCTAAACATCAAATAGACACACACACACACACACACACACACATTCTGTAAGCCCTGTTCTTATTTGACCTCAAAATACATGAATGATGTTTTCCTTCCTTCTCTTTCTCTCTCTGCTCTTTGTTTTCTATAAAAATGTTTACATTTGTTTAGGGAAGGACCTCCTAGTTTTTGCTTGGAGATTAATCCTTTTTAAACCAAATGAGCGCTATAAAATTAATCTTGTTAGACTATGTACCTTTTAACAGCAAATTGTAACTTAACCCTTATTCTATTACTTTTGTAGTGAAATCGAAGAGATATTTTCATCTCCGGCTTGTCTGACTGCAAGTTTTTTAAAGAAACGGTAATACTGATGGGAGAACTACTTAGAACTCTAGAGAGATAGCATTCTGCTCTAGGAAAGATGTAATATCACTCTCTCTTTTAACAAGAAGTTCACAAGATATGGCATTTGTATGTGCGTGCTTGTCAGGAAAGTTGATTCTTTTGAAAGGAGGTGCGTTTTAAGAAAACAAAAATAACCCTCTCCCCACCCCCCCACCCCACCCCCCCCCACACACACACACCTCTAGGGGAAGGAACAAAAGAAACTGTGGAGGAAAGAAGACAATGGTTGGTGTAAGATATGAAAATAATAATAATTTATAGTTTAACCAAGAGGTTGCAAGGGTGGTGGGGGGAAGGAAGGAAGAAGTGAAATTTTTATGTTTGTGTGAGTTTATATATGTATATATATTTTTTAATATCCAAAGAAGAAGTGGAGAAATGGCTCCCATTGGTGTGGACTTAAAGATGGCAAGCAAAACCTTCAAGAAATTAGTAAAAGAAAAATGGATTTCTCACCTGGTAATAGTCAATACTTCATAATATAATAACATAAAGTATGACAGTTTTATACGGGGGTGAAAGTGAAAAGGGGCTGTAATTATGGTTATGGCAGTAGACTAATACTGACTCAGGGAGAAAATACAGCAGCATTGGTTGCACCATGAGAGGAGCTCATGGTGTGCTTTCCATCACAGCACCTTTTAGGTCAGATAAAGGTGGATATGGTCCCCTGCTCTGTCATTTTCTGCGTGGTCTCAGGGAGTGTCTCTTCCCTCATTTGTGAAATTAAGATCAAAATCCTCTTTACATGGTTAGCACAATTAAAGAAGAAATGATTACATGAGATGACTGACACATGGCCCCTATTCCATGAATGTTCAAATACAAATACAATATGCCGCAGATTTGTGGCAAACAAGTTCACCTCAAACAAATGTGTGTATTTATGTTCTGTATTCAAAATTTAAAAGAATGCATAAATTAATATCATGCATCCGTGAAAATTTGCTGGAGATAATTCAAAAAGAGGTGCAATGGTACATCCAGAGGGAACTGCTTAAAATGCAAGCCAGGTTCAGAAAAAGATGTGGAATGAGGGATATTGGTGCTTATGTCAGATGAATCTTAGCCGAACGCAGAAATAGAAGACATTGCTACTTGTGCTTTATTGACTATGCAGAGACATTACACCAGTAGAATAGCGGGAATGGCTGTTACCTCAGGCTACCTGGGAGACTAAGGTGTTATGCAATCTAAAGAGATGATCTCTGCAAGACTAATTTATTATTCCAATAAGAATGACTCCATGTCTTCCTCTTTATTTGTGTTTGTGATACTTTGTGGTTCATATATCCTCAGCTGTTTCCCTATATATTTTGATCACAGATGATAACATGTCTCAGAGATAATCTGCTAAGGAATCTTCCAATATATTCTCCACACCAAGAAGCATTAGAAGTTTTCCTCCTGCTCCCAGAATGTCCTGTGATGCAGGATTCTTACAACTGGGAGAGCCTGGTAATTCCATTTGCAGAGGCTGTTTATAAAATGAAAGAGAAGTCTTTTAAAGTCCTGAGTAAGTTTCCTTATACTTTAGGTCCAGTTTCTCTGTACACATAGAGCTGCCCTGATTTGGAATTGACTTGAAAGCAAAAGGCTTTGTTTTGTATCTAATCGCCATGGGAGAGTCATTGTACCAAGGAGAAATCATAGCAAAGCTTGGGTAGAAGTTTTACGTGTTTGAGAACCTGTTCTTTGAATAACTGAAAAGATAGAGCTATTATGTCATTACTCTGATCATACAAACAAGTGTGGTTGCTGCCGATTGGAGCCGTCCAATATGTTCCAACTCCCAGCAACCACATGTACACAAGAAAGAAACACTGCCCTGCCCTGCACCATCCTCACGGTTGCTTCTGTACTTCAGCCCTTTGTTTCAGTTTTCATGTCAATCCATCTTGTCTTGCTCTTGTTCACAGCCCCTCTACTTTACCAAGAATGACTTTACCCTTTTCAAGGACTGATCTCCCGTGTCCAATGCACGTGAGGTGAAGCTTTGCTATCCCGACTTTTAAGGACCCTCCTGGCTGTACTTCTTCCAAGACATAATGGTTTGCTCTTTTGGCAGCCGTGACACTTTCAAGATCAGACACATAGATTTTTCTTCAGTCTTTCTAATTCGCTATCCAAATTTCACTTTCATCTGAGGCAATTGGAATGACCATGGATCGGGGCAGGCCTTCCTTAGTCCTCAAAGTAACATTCTTGCTTTTTCACACCATGAAAGAGGCTTTCCACTGCGGCCCACTGGGATGGAGGTTCAATTCCGGCTCCCAGGAGCAAAGGCTGGGCCTCCTACTCCCACCACCTGAGGGCAGTGATGCCTAAAAAAAAAAAGAAAGAAAGAAAGAAAGAGGCTTTCTCCAGAAGTTTTACACAATGCATTGTTAGACCTCTTGACTGCTACTTCCATGAGCATTGATTAGGGATCCAAGCAAGGTGAAATCCTTCACAACTTCACTCTTTTCTCTATTTGTCATGATGTCATCTCTTGGTCCAATTATGATTTCACTTTTCTTCACATGGAATTGTAACACATATTGACGGTCCAAATTCTTAATCTTCAGTTCTGACATTCAAGCAAAATTGTGTCATCTGCATATCACAAGTTTTTCATTTTTTTACATCACAGATTTTTAATAAGCCTTCATCCAATCTTGATGCTGTCTTTTCCCTTTCCTGATTCCGAATCAGACAGCATTCTCTTGTGCTGTCTGCACAACTGTCTCTTGATCCACGGAGAGGTTTTGCATAAGCATAATTAGGGGTTCTGGACTTTCCTCTCTTCTGAAGGTTATCCACAGTTTGTTATGAACCACATAATCCAAGGGTTTTGCACAGTCAATGAAAATATAAGTAAGCATCTTTCTGCTAGTCTCTGCTTTGAGTCAAGATCCATCAGACATCACCTTGGCTATCCCTGGTCCTGCGTTCTCCACTGAATCTGGCCTGAACCTCTGGCAGCTCTTAGTTAATGTAGTGCTGCAACCATTGCTGGATGATCCTCAGCAAAATTTTATTTGCACGTGCTTTTGACAATATTGTTCTATAATTTGAGAATTCTGTTGAGTGACTTTTCTTTGGAATGGGCACAAATATGGATCTCTTCCAGTCAGTTGGCCAACTAGTTGTCCAAATTCCTTGACATAGATGAGTAGGTGCTTCCAATGCTTCGCAAACTGGGTGGAACATTTCGGTTTGTAGTCCTTCAATTTCTGGAGCCTTGTTTTTAGTTAATGAATTCAGTGCACTCGAACATCTTCCACCAGAACCATTGGTTCCTATTCACATGCTGCTGCCTGAAATGGTGAACAGTTGGTTAGACCTCATTGGTACAGTGACTGTGCATTCTTTCCATCTTCTTCTGATTTTTCTTGCATCACTCAATATTTTGTCCATAGAATCTTTCAGTGACCCTCAATAGAAGTCTGGTTATTGTGTCTCCCAATTCGATAAGTTTGTAGCATAATTCAAACTCCGGAAAGTTTGTATTATAGTTCTAGTATCTTACAATTCTATTTTTTCACTAACTTTTATAGCCCCTCTTAAATGGACAGGAGATTGCTAAAAGCCCTGGAAAAAACACAAGCCCAGTCATTTGAATTCACAGTTTCTCCATAGGAAAATGATGAGTGTCTGGTCCCACAAAGATTTAGTCCTAGAAACAAAACATACAACTTTTTATCTTGTTCTTTACTGCTCCCCCCACCCACATGACCCCAATTCTACCTTACAAATCAGGCTAGACCAGAGCATGTACACTGGTATAGACAAGATCTGGAAACACAGGGAATTCAGGACAGATAAAGCCCTCAGGACCAGTGATAAGATACCAGGAGGGCAGGGAGAAAGAAGGTGGGGGGAGGAAGGGGAAACTGATCACAATGATCAACATATACCCTCCTCTCAGGGGAATGAACAGCAGAAAAGTGGGTAAAGGGTCAGTGTAAGACATGGAAAAATGACAATTTATAAATTGTCAAGGGTTCATGGAGGGGGAGGGAGGAATGAGCTAATACCCAGGACTCAAGTAGAATGAAAATAATGATGGCAACATATGTACAAATGTGCTTAACACAATGGCTGGATGGCTGGATTGTGCTAAGAGTGGTAAGAGCTCCCAATGAAATGATTTTGAAGAGAAATGAAGAAAGAAAGATTGAGTCCCAGAAACAATGTGGCTGTTCTCAGGATAACTATGGTTGGAATGAACTTGATGGAGTGGGTTCACGTGCCCACATACGTTTGCGTGTATATATACATGTGTATGTGTTCAGATATATTCTTTGTATTTTTGATGATTATATAGCATTCTCATTGTCTGATAATATGCTTTTTCCCACTTAATAAATAGTATGCGGTGGAGATCTTTCCATTAGCGATCACACAGAACTCCACATTCTAATGACTGAATGGTGTTCTTTTGGGATGATATACCATAATACATTTTTAACTAATCCCTTATTGACATTTGAAAATTATTTCCAATATTTTGCTGTTAGAACAATGCCAAAATACATTTTTGTGCATATATAATTTTTTATTCTCATATGTAGAAAAAAATTGCAAATCTCAAGTTGCAAATATTTTCCTTATATTATCTTTTTAAGAAACTTACTTTGTAGTATTTGTCCATAAATTAACCTTTTTTAAATTTTTGTATGCAGTCTAGCTAATTAACCTTTTCTTTAATAACTTCTGGGTTTGGAATCACACTTAGGTCAACATCACTGAAATTTTTTACTTCTTTTGTTTTGTTTTTTGTTTTTTGGACATCACTGCCCTCTGGTGGCCGTGGTAGCTACCCAGCCTTGCTGCTGCTGGATTTAAACCATCAAGCCAGTGGGTCGCAGTCTCACATTTAACCACTATGCCACTGGGGCTCAGCCCCACTGAAATCTTTTTTAAATTCCTATATCCTTATTAGAATTTTTATTGTTTCATTTTTATGCTCAAGTCTTTAATCCATATAAAATTTAGGGTAGCATTTAAGTTTTTCTTTATAATTTTAGATATCTTTCAACACTTTATTGAATAACATACTTTCTCTCCATTAACATCACGGGACTTAAAAGGTTCATTCCTGTTTTTATTTTAAATTCCTGTGTCTGAAATGGTTTTACCATAACAATTCTATTGGCACATAATCTACATATGATAATTCAATAGTTCAATTATATTAAGGGGAATTATATCATCATCACCACATCTATCTTAGAAGGCCCCCTCCACATCCCCACGCCCAGGTTAAACCACCTTTAAATGAGTTGTACAATTACAATCAGTACTCTGGAAATCCTCTTTCCCTCTCTATGGCCCCTCTCCAGACCTGCGTTCCCTATAACCCCTTGCATCAATCATTTTCACTATGCATCCACTCCTCCTGCACTTCCCAACTGGGAAGCCTAACGGACAACCATGAGAGGGGGCAAATCACACTAAGGGGGCAAGGAAAGCAAAAATACAAATAATGTATAAGAAACAGAAGATCCCCATCAACATTCAGAAACCCAGTGAAGAAATTTCTTTCATGGAACAACTAAGCGATACTTGCACCTAGGACAAATTCAAGTCATGTCTATAGGGAGGTCAAATGACCAAGTGTCAAGTTTGATCCAGCAAAATCAAGATGACAATGACCTCTGCCAGATGGTAAGGCTGCCAGGAACCCTCGCCTTTGGCTCAGGTGGATCTGCCAATCAACTTGGTCTGACTAGATATTCTGCAGATGGGTTTGGGGCTCATTACCTTCTAGTTCCATTTTTCCATGAATGTTTTGAAGCCCTTTTGTATGCAATGCCATCCATGTTTCTTACATACTAATGTCTGGTATGTGTTAGACCAACTTCTAATGGCTCGAGTAAATTGTATCTAATTCTAGAATCTCTGGTCTATTCCATTAACTTGCTGTTGCTGCATCTCAGCCATACTATTTTAATGGTACCAATTTGATAATATGCTAACATTTGGTGAGTTTTTAAATCATTTCATTGGGGGTTCATATGACACTTATGACAATCCATACAGACTGTTAACAATGATGTTTTAAATCATCTTATTGTGGGCTCATACGACTCTTATCACAATCCATACAGACATCCATTGTCTACCAAGCACATTTGTACATTTGTTGTGCTCATCATTCTCAAAACATTTCCCGTTCTCTTAAGCCTTTGGTATCAGCTCCTCGTTTTTTCCCTTCCTCCTTACTCCCCCCTCTCTGTGAACACTTGATAATTTATAAATCATTATTATTTTGTCATATCTTACGCTGTCCACTGTCCGATGTCTCCCTTCATCCACTTCCATGTTGTCCTTACCCCAGAGAGGAAATTATATGTAGATCTTTATAATTAGTTCACCCTTTCTACCCCACCCTCCCTCCACCCTCCCAGTATCACCACTCTCACCACTAGTCCTGAAGGGATCATCTGCCCTGCATGTCCCATGTTTCCTGTTCCTATCTGTACTAGTGTACATCCCCTGGCCTAGCTGAATTTGTAAGGTAGAACTGGGCTCATGATAGTGGGTTGGAGCTGGGGGAAGCATTGAAGAACTAGAGAAAAGTTGTATGCTTCATCATTGCTATACTGCACCGACTGGTTCATCTCCTCCCTGCAACTCTTCTGTAAAGGGATGTCCTGCTACCTACAGATGGTCGTTGGGTCCCCAGTCTGCACTCCCCCCCATTTAAAATTATATAACTTTTAGTTTTTTGATACCTGATCCCTTTGAGACCTTGTGGTCACACAATCTGGTGTGCTTCTTCCTATCAGAAGAGGCTAGCTTCTGATACATACATCCCAGGTTCAATAGGCAGTTGTACAGAATAATTTTTATTTCACATCAGGGTAACATGCTCACCTCCACCCCGCCTGGTGGTCCATGTGGAGTGAGAGAGGAAAGGGATTACATGATGAGGGATTGGAGCCTGCAAGCATCTGACAGCGTTCAGGGGCAGGAGAGAGAGGAGAGAGGATGAGGAGCGAGTTGTGAGGGAGAGGATAGAGAGCCTCTATCTTCTGTCCAATCTATATGTACCTTCTGGAGGCAAGCCAGGCCCCCAATTATAGGCAAGGACATATGTCACAGGAAGGGGTTGTGCCTTATGCACATGTTAAAGGAAAGGGAAGTATCAGGGTCCCATGTGACAAGACCAGATCCCAGACTCCTGGATGTGGCTGAACAGGTTACCCTAGAGATCATTAACAACAGCATGTGAATCCACCGACAGGCTTCAAGGAAAGGGAACCATCATCCTAACAGCAAGGGAGATACACAAATCTCTCAGAAAACTGAGAGTTTCAAGGAGAATATCTGACTATTGACTTCCACACCAAATGCTGGTAAATAGTTTGCTTAATATTTTGGAGTATATAATTGTGGAAAAGTCCTGTCTTCATCCTATATCTTCCATGTGGGCTTTGTTGCTTCTGAGCTAGATGGCCACTTGTTTACCTTCAAACCTATAAAACAATGGGTTTGCTTTCTATGCAGCTTCCTTGGGCACAAGACAATGGCTGCAACCTTAGACATATAAAAATATAATTATTAAGCTGTTTTCTATTCCACATAGCCTTTTATATCCCAGCTTTTTACATTTCATGGATAAAAATGTCCCTAATTATACAGATATAACCAGAGGCATAGTTATATATTCAATGATATTTTCAGAATTTATAGATATACAGTCAAGATGTCAGTTTAAGAATTATAAAATCAATGAAGTCATCAAACATCAAATTCAAGTACCATAAATTCCTTCAGAATGTTGAATTCTAGAATTTAAGTACAATCATAGCTAATCAAAGAGTGGGCTGAGCCCCGGTGGCGTAAGTGGTTGAGTGCGGAAATGTGGCCTGCGGGCTTGGCGGTTCAAATCCAGCAACGGCTCTAAGGAGCAGCACTGGGTAGCACCCACAACCATCAGAGGCAGTGATGCCACCCCCCCAGAAAAAAACAAAAACAAAACAAAAAAAGAGAAAATGATTCTTCTCATATGTGGAAATAATGAATAGTATACTGTGTGATTTCTTTATTGTAGATACTTTGTGAATTGCCACATCAAAATGAAAACTATCATCTATCTCTCACATTAAAAAATCAACAGAAGCTGAGGCATTACCTTTCCTCCTCTTTAACCTGTGTTATGGTTGCTTATTTTATCCCCTCAGAGAAATGCTGGGCATCTTTGCAGGAATCCCATCTGAAGACATTGATCCAGATGCTTAAAACAGCCATCCTCTCCCAAGTGAATTGTTGGACTGATAACAGTAACTATAGTACGGAAGTTCTTCTAAGAGTGATGAAAAAAGTATATCAGGTAAAGGATCATCTTTTTTTTTAGGGGGGCCATCACTGCCCTGGTGGGAGTAGGAAGCCCCGCCATGCTCCTGGAGAGCTGCTGCTGGATTTGAACCCCCAACCCTGTGGGCAGCAGTCCCACACACCAACCACTATGCTACCAGGGCTCAGCCCAGTAAGAGATCATCTTAAGGAATGTCTATGATATTTTGCTAACGCAAACTCTCTTAGGCCTCACTCAGCCTGTTGCTTTCTAAAGAATCAAGTATTCTTTAATATTTAACGCAATTCTAGTTGGCATTTTATGAAGTGGTATATAAAAGAGAAATGTTTGGAAGAAAATGTTTGGTGATTTAAAAAGTGGTCAACCCCAGGAAAATGTAATACAGTTCCTCATGCTGTGGAATTGTACCAACCACATTATTTTCATTGCTACTTCATAACTGTCATTTTGCTACTGTTATGAATTGTCATGTAAATATGATAGGCAGGATGCATTTTCATTTTTACAAGTTGAACATAATTAAAGCATAGTGAATAATCACAAAAACAATATGGAATTACATATGATAAAATATTTATTTCCAATGACAAATAAATGAAACTTTGTCTTGAAGCATGGTGCAGCAAAGGTAATATTCTTCCCACCAAGTACTCTGGTATGTGGGCATATCTGCATGTGGGCAGACCCACCTGGAGATGGATAGAGGAGCGGTGTCTCAGTGCCTAAGACCATGGGCATTATGTGTTTACAGTGGTCTTCAGCAACCTCTGTGAAAGGATTTTTCAATCCCAAAGGGGTCGTAACACACAGGTTGACCACTGACTTAGGAGGCTGCTTTACAAGAGGTTTCCTTGTGATAAGAAAAAGCAAACTGCTACATGCCACATGAATAAATCTCACTGACATTACAATGAACAAAAGACAAGCACATACAAACTGTATGATTTAATTTTTGTAAATTTTACCAGCAGGCAAAACTTATCTATAGTGCTAGTAGCAAGAGTGGTTGGTATCACTTAGCTGGAAGGGGGATGGGCTTGGAGGGGGATGAATAGCCCTAGAAGCAGTTTATAGTGTTTTATGTCTTCCTCTGGGCTATATTTCTCCAAGTAGCTGTACATAAGATCTGTTACAAATAGATATTTAAGATGTATGCATGCTACTGGACCTTTGAGGGGCCTTCAGAAAGTTGCTAGAAATTTTTCATGATATTGTAAGTCTATATTTCCACTAGCTTTTTGAAGCCTCCTTGTATGTTCCCATTCAGCAAGAACTAAATCAAAAGAGAAGAGACAGTTTGCACAGTACTGCACCCCAAACACAGAGTCCATGGATACTGCTGACTCTTGTAATTCTGGGAATCCTATAAGAATATTTCCTCCATCTCACTTGAGGAGCAAGGGAGGCCATGGGAACTTGGCACTCATGTGCTGTGTGACCCTGCTACAGATGCCTGCTCCAGGTCTGTTTTGGTAGGACTTCCTGGAGTCAGTGATATCCCAAGTCACAAGCCTTGTTTATCCCACTTTCATTCTGCTTTGCCTGATTGTCTCAGAAAGATAGGAATTGAATTTAGCCAAAGTTAGGAACATAAGGAACTCTAAGAGGACTTGACTGGATCCCCCAAAGAGATCAGAGATTCTGTAAAGAACTTGAATTTCAGAGTTGTAGACCAAAAGTGAAGTCTGGTTATAATGCTGACTAGTACTTAAATTTGTTCTAGTTTTTAATTTTCTGCTTTCTTTTCAGTTTAGGTTTTTATCTGTTTTACTTTTTGTTGTTTTAAATGGTTTTCCTGTATATAAAATCCAGGATAGATACATCAACAGAGACAGTAACTGGATTAATTGTTTCCAGGGGTATTGCAGGGGAGTTTGGGGGAATGGGGAGCTAATAATGATGAGTACAAGAAGGAAGAAAATGTTCTAAAATGGTTTGTGATAATTATTGGACTGCTCTTCTCAATGTGACTCAACTATTGAATTGTGTGATATGTAAATTATATGCCAATGAAACTGCTTTTAAAAGAAAGCATTTTAAAAAATAATTTTCTTGGTGGCTCTTACAGCTCTTATAACATTCAATACATCATTTGTATCAAGCATATTTGTACACATATTGCCATATTCATTTCCAAATATTTTCTACTTGACCCCTTGGTATAAGTTCCTCTTTTCCTCTCCCCCCTTTTTTTAATGAATCATTTTATTTGGGACTCATACACCTCTCCTCATGATCCATACATACATCAATTGCATGCAGGCCACATTTGCACACTTGTTGCCATTATCGCTCTCAAAACATCATCTCTCCACTTAGGCTCCCAGTACCAGCTCCCCATATTTACCTTCCCCCCCCTTTCACTCCCCCATGAACCCTTAATAATTTACACATTGTTATTACTTTCTCATATTGTACAGTCTAATGTGTCCCTTCACTCACTTCCCTGTTGTCCATGCCCCAGAGAAGAGGTTATATGTAGATCCCTGAAATTGGTTCCCCCTTTCTACTCACCATCCCTCCACCCTCCCACTATCACCATTCCACCACCAGTCCTGAGGGAACATCTATCCTAAATTCCCCATGTTTCTGACTCTAGTGTAAATTCCCTGTTCTAGCAGGACTTGTCTGGTAGAACCGGGAGCATGACAGTGGGTAGGAGGAAGCATTTGAGAACTAGAGGAAACTTGCATATTACATTGTTACTACACTGTACTTTAACTGGTTCATCTCCTCCCTGCAACCCCTCTGTAAGAGAATGTTGCTTCACCTATTGATGGGTTTGGATCCCCAATCTAAACTCCCCTCATTTATAATGATATAATTTTAGTTCTTTGATGGCTGGCACTGGATCCCTTCAATACCTTGTGGTCACACAGACCGGTGTGCTTCTTCCATGTGGGCTTTGTTACTTCCAAGATGGATGGTCACTTGTTTATTTGAGCTTTTAAGACCCCCAGATGCTATATTTTTGGAGAACCAGGCACCATCAGCTTTCTTCACCACATTTGCTTATGCGCACATTTTTTGTCAGTGACCATATCAGGAGAGTGAGCACACAATATTATGATCTTTAGTTTTTGAAGCCTGATAACTGATCCCTTTGACACCTCATGGTTCCAGAAGCTGGTGTACTTCGTCCATGTGGGCTTTTTTGTTTCTGAGCTAGATGGCTGCTTGTTTACTTTCAAGCCATTAAGACGCCAGACACTACATCTTTTGATAGCTGGGCACCATCAGCTTTCTTCACCGCCTTTGCTTATGCACACATTTGTCTTTAGTGATCGTGTTGGGAAGGTGAGCATTATGGAATGCCAATTTAATAGAACAAAATGTTCTTGCACTGAGGAAGTACTTGAGTGGAGGTCCAATGCCCATCAATATGCATTGTTTTTTATCAGTGGAGCCTAAGATTCTTTATTTCTATTAAGCTCCCAAGTGGTGTCAATTTTGCTTGTCCAAGAACTACATGTTTAATAGAAAAGATCAGTGTAAAGAAATGAAGTTATTTTTATTTTTAATATTAACTTTGTTTTTAGCACTCTTGCTAAAGTCACTTGTTTGTACTTTAAAAAAAATACTTTTATTGGGGACTCTTACATCTCTTATCATAATCCATACATTCTTCCAATGTGTCAAGCACATTTGCACACATGCCACCATCATTTTGAAAGCATTCTTTTCCCACTTGAGCCCTTGATATCAGTTCCACATATCTTCCCCCTTCCTCCCCGACCCACTCTCCCTCGTGAAACCTTGATAAGTTATAGGTTAATTTTTCCATATCTTGCAACATCCTCCATAACTCTTCACCCACTTTTCCTTATTCATCCCCCTGGGAGGGGGTTCTACATGATCCCTGTTATTGATTTCCCTTTTCTCCCCCTCCCTCTCCTCACTTGTTTGTATTTATCTATTCATTCCTTTAGGTTTTTTCTGATAACAGCACTTGAGAACAGAAACAATTTTCTTTCTTCCATTATTACACCATAAACTGCACATACATACTTTCTGTACAGTCATTTATCATCTCATGTGTGATCTTGAATGGAAAATGGACATTAAGTCTTAGTGTTGGTCTAGGGCTGGTTGGTTTATTTAAGATCTCCTTTTAAGAGATTGAGGAAGTTTCATTCTTTTCCTGTTTTGCTGAGTATTTTTATCATGAATGAATATTAGATTTTACTAAATCTTCTTTTGCATACAAATTTTTCTTTTAAAAATTATTAATATCTTCTCTCTTTAATATTTCTTAGTAAAGTCTTCCCCCCAACCATTTTAGTGAAAAGTAATTTACATATCCTGTAATTCAGTAGTTCAATCATTCAGCCATATCACAGAGAGTTGTATAATCACCCTCCTATCAACCTTAGAGTTCCCTTCCCCCCCATGGTTAAATCACTTTTAAGGTAATGTATGCAATTGCATTCCATTATAGTGCTGTCTGGATACATTCTGATTCTCTCTGAAGATTTCTCAAATACCTGCTCAATCAAAGTCAACAATCTTATGCTTCCTAACTTTGACCAGTTGTCAATTATAGGTATGAATTAAACAACATATTATTAAATCTATAACTGAATGACTAACTCAGAAACAGAATTATAAGACATTTTTCGGAGCCTCAATAAATTCTTCACATGCTTCATGAATTGAAACTAAGAAGTTGTCCAACTGATACAATTTACAGGGCAAAACCCACATGATTAGTGTTGTCAGTGTACATGAATATCTCTCATTAAGAATAAGACCCCTGGGGGCATGAGCAAGAGTGGTGAAGAAAGCTGATGGTGCCCAACTATCAAAAGATATAGCATCAGGGGTCTTGAAGACTTGAGGGTAAACAAGCAATCATCTATCTGAGAAGCAACAAAGCCCACCATAAAAAGAAGCACACCAGCCTGTGCGTACATGAGGTGTTGAAAGATTCAGGTGTCAGGCATCAAAGAACAAAAATCATATCAATATGTGCTCACCCTCCTGATATGATCACTGAAGACAAATGGGTACAGAGGCAAAAAGAGTGGAGGAAGCTGATGGTGTGCAGCTACCAAATGATAAAGCATCTGGGGTCTTAAAGTCTTGAAGATAAACAAGTGACCATTTAACACAGAAGCAGCAAAGCCCATGTGGGAAAAGCACACCAGCCTGTGTGATCAAGAGGGGACAAAGAGAGAAGGTATCAAGCAGAACAAGAACCACATCACTACAAAAAGGGGGAGAGCAGACTGGGGACCCAAGGTCCACTTGTGGACAATTAGACACCCCCTGTAAAGTGACCAGATTTTAAGTGGGATACCATTGACCGAGGGCAGGAAGGGGTTCTTTATTAAAAATTTGGTCTATATGGAGCAGCAAAAATGTTCATAGAGGCTGAGCCCTGGTGACGTAGTGGTTGTGCATGGGACTGCAGCCCACTGGGATGGAGGTTCAATTCCAGCTCCACGGAGCAAAGGCTGGGCCTCCTACTCCCACCACCTGAGGGCAGTGATGCAAAAAAAAAAAGTTCATAGAATGCAAAAATGGTATTGTAATATATTTATTTAATTTTAAAACACTGCGAGACGTGGGACAAGTTGTTAAAAAAGTGGGACGTCTGGTCACCTGGCTTACAGGGGAGTTGCAGGGAGGAGACAGGCCAGTCAAGGTGCAGTGAGGTAGCAATGAAGCATACAACTTTCCTCTAGTTCCTGAAGGCTTCCTCCCTCCAGCTAGCATAGTCCCTTATAAATTCAGCTGGACTGGAGAAGGTACACTGGTAGAGAGGGAAGCTGGAGATACGGGGAACCCAGGACAGATGAGTCCCTTGGGGCCAGTGGTGAGATTGAAGTTACTGGATGGGTGGAGAGAAGGTGGGGTAGAGTGATGGAGCCAACTACAAGGATCTACACATAGCCTCCTGTCTGGAGGACAGACATTGGAGGAGTGAGCAGGGGCGGGGAGAGATGTCAGGTAGTGTAAGATATGACAGAACAGTAATAATTTATAAAGTATTGAGGGTTGCTCTGGGAAGGAGGAGCAAGGACAGAGGGGAAAGGATGAAAAGCTGATATCAAGGGATCAAGTAGAAAAGCAGATATTTGGAGAATGATAACGGCAATAGGCATGTGAAAGTTCTTGGCACAGTATATGTATGTATTTATGTATTGTGAAAAATTATGTTCGAGCCCCCAATAAAATGGTTTTTAAAAAAGGGGAGAACCCTAGCAATTCACTAACTACTATTAAGAGACACTGCATTGATCTACCTTAATAGGCTACACTACCACCTCTCATTGTGCCATCTAGTCTATCTGGTAAACCAAGCATATTGAGGTTTAAAAGTTCATATCCCTCATATCCCTTTGCTCATATCCCTCCATTCACCAAATATATACAAATTTTCCCTTTTCATTCTGTCAGTATTGCAAACTGTTCAGATGGATTTACAACTGTTCAACTAAACTTGCCTCCTAAACCAGCTGGCCTTGCGACTGAAACATTGTTTCATATATGACATATATAAGGCAGGATTCTTCCCTATATAATTAACTAACCCGGTTGGCTAAAATTTGCTTAGAATTTTTGTACTGATGTTCATGAGAGAGAAGGGTCTTTTAGTTAACTGTCTCATAAGCTCCTTCTCTGGATTCTGCATCAAGTTCCATGAAATAACATGGGAAATAGTTCCTCTTTTTCATTTCTATGAGAGATAATGCAAGATTTTTCCTTCCAAAAGTCCTCAAATTTTTAAACAGGGGTCCAGTTCACTGTCTCTCAGACCATTGGAGGACTGGACTGTTGTTTAAAAACAAAACTAGGAACAAATTTACTGCGAGTCCTGGGATGAGTCAGCTGCTAAGCAGGACAGCAGCAGTGACAAACACACCGGGAGGCATGATAAATGTCATCAGCGGGCCACGTGAAGCCCGGGAGCAGTAGTTTGAGGACCCATTGTGATAAGTGATTTACGAGTCCCCAATAAAATGATTTTTTTAAATTTCTTTAAAAGAATTCATCTGTAAGTCCTTAAATCTAGACACTTCTTTATGGCACATTTAAAAGGTGGAGTTTAATTCACTTAACAAGGGATATTCGCATTTTTCTGTTTCATCTCATGTCTGTTTTCCTTTTCTAGGAATACGTTTCATTTATCTAGATTCCAAAACTTCCTTATTTTTGTATCTTGTGACTGCAAGGACCGCTAGTTTCACCGATTCCCACTAGCATGCATGGCTACTTATTTTTGCATTTTCTGTTTCCCTCTTGCCTTGGACCAATTTCATCAGAAAAGTTTTGTTTGTTTAAAAACCCACCCTTGTGGTGTGGTGTGCCCTCTTCTGAACATGTGATTGCATTTCCTGTGCATGTGTTCCTAGATTCTTGTGTCCTACCTTATAACTTTGGGTTTGCCTTAGAGGGGTAATCATTATTTTCCAGTATGCCTTCCTCTGAGAGGCCTTCGTGAGTCCCTTCAGCCCGTCCTCGTGGGTGGGATTTCTCACACAGTGCCACAAACGCGTGGCTCCCTGTCACGGTGCCCACTGGAAGAGGCAAACGTTTGAGATGGAGGAGCCAATCCTACCCCTCTTGATAATCTAAAAACTATTCCAGAGCCAAAAATATCTTGTGACAAACAGAGGAAATCACTATTCTCTAAATAATAGCCCTTTATTTTCATTTTCCCTTTTACTTCACGGCCACCTACACTTACCGAGCCGTGGATGGCTCAAGTGCAAGTGCCGCCACTGGCCTCTGGACGCCACTATATATAAGAAATCTGTGCGCCATCACTCTCCTCTTCTGGCAAACAATAAAAATTTAAAACACATTCACGCCGATTTGTTCTCGTATTGTCTATAGCTGCCTTTGTGCTGCCAGGGTGGAGTTGTAAGTTGTGACAGGGACTGTCTGTCCCACAGGCCCGGAATATGTGTTGTCTGGCTATTAAAAAAAGAAAGAAAGCTTGATATAGCTCGCCTGCAGTAAATAATAAATTATGCAGGATCCAGCCAAGCTGGGACAGGATCATTACCTCATGATTTGGGTCCTGCATGAAGAATTTTGTGTGTCAAATTAATATGCATTAATTCGTAGTGACATAGGCATCATATATCATTTACTAAGAGAAAAGGAATTCACAGTTCACGTTCTCTTTAAGGTCAACAGAGCTAATTCTCAACTGCCTGGAAGCGCTTTCCACATAGAGGAACTCCCCAGTATTCTCAACTTTCCTTTGGAGAGACTCAAACAGGCTATGCGGAAATCAGAGCTGGTGAGAGTGACAGTTTTTCTTTGAAAAAGTTTCACATGTTAACATGAATCCTAAATTCACTAAGTTAGAAGACTGGAGTACATTTCACTCACAAACAAAAATATATTTCTAAAGAAATCTATCTCTAGTAATTTGGAATTATTTTTAATAGTCCCAAGCCATGTATTTTATTTTATTTTTTAATTGAAAGATCACTTTATTGTACCAACCTTTACAGCTCTTATAAAAACCCATACATTAACTGTATCACGTATATTTGTACATATGTTGCCAATATTATTGTTTAGATTCTTGGGGGGAGGGGGAACTTTGTTTTTTTGCTTTGTTTTGTTTTTTGGGCATCACTGCCCTCTGGTGGTGGGAGTAGGAGCCCCAGCCTTTGCTCCTGTTGAGCCGCTGCTGGAATTGAACCTCCATCTCAGTGGGCCGCAGTCCTGTGCACAACCACTACGCCACCGGGGCTCAGCCTATTTAGATTTTTTAAAATAGATTCCAAAAGTATAGGTGGAAATAATTTATAGTGATGAGATGAAGAACAAATTTTCTCTCTCTTTTAGAAAAAATATTTATCAAACCATTTGTTTTTTTAGGTACAAGAAGAAAGTGCCAGACCAGTTTCTTTCAGTAAATTTCCATTTGTCTTTAATTTTGTCTCTAAAATGAAATTACTGGAAGCTGATTCGTGGCTTAAAATGCAAGTATGTATGCTCTATTTTTCATTATGCCCAATTTTACTATGCCAAATTGCAAACATGCACAATAGTTAACAGTATTTTGCTGCATTTGCCTCACTTCACACTTTTCTTTATTTTTATTACGTTTAGCTCTCCATAATCCACTGCATTGTATCTAGCTTCTAGTTCATACTGAGATTTAGCAATGGATTCACTTGGTGATCATATGATCCTTTCATTGTAAAGTTCCCCATCAGCCTTTTACTGAACAATCTCATCTATGTTGATGTATGCCTATTTGTGATCATTTGCTAAGTTTGGTTAAATGTGTCCATTCCTCACTTACTGACCTGATCCTTATACAAACCAGCACTATGCAAAAATGGAGAAAGAGCAGGTCACTGAAGGGAGGGTGACTGACTATATCATTACTTCCCTGCAGAGTCACTGAAAATCATGACCCAGCCAAGTTAGTATATCACCTGACACCACAACCAACGTCAGTCTCACCTGGCCCTTCTGCCCTCATCCCAACTAGATAAACATAGAGAATGTGCAAGATGGTTGGATGGTGGTTTTCTTACTATGATTGTGAATGTGAAATGCCAGACAATGAGACAGTCCCCAAGTGAGAAGAAAGTGTGGTGGAATCATAAGGAAACATTAAAAAGCTCATGGGTCACGCAATCTTGATAAATGATCCCTTTGACACATCGTGGTCCCACAAGTTGATGTGCTTCTTCCCTGTGGGCTTTGTTGTTTCTGAGCTAGATGGCCACTGGTTTACTTTCAAGTCTTTACGACCCCAGATCTTTTGATAGCCGGCCACCATCCACATTTTTCACCACATCTGCTTATGTGCACATTTGTCTTCAGTGATCATGTCAAGAAGGTGAGAATCATGAAATACCAATTTAGTAGAACAAAATGTTCTTGTACTGAGGAAGTACTTAAGTGGTGGTCCAATGTCCATCTGCTGTCCTAATACTAACCCTATGAGTATATTCACATTGATCTATTTCCCCATCATCCTTTATAAATACATTCACCTATGTACATGCCTGTATTTAGACCTTTATAAATGCTCTTTGCCGCCTAGTTCTTTCCTTTATTTCCTTTTAATTTCCTCTTGTCCCGCTATCATGCTGAGCCTCTATTGGGGTTTCAGTGTTTTCTTTCTGCTACATTACTCTTGATCAATCCCTATTGGGTCTCTCAAACCCACATTGTCACTGATTTTTAATCTCTTGTTATTCCCTTGTCCCTGGGCTAGTCAACACACCGCCTTTTCTTCTCCTCCCTATCTCCCATGTCCCTTCTGTCTTTGCCCCCAAACCATCAGTCCTGTCATTTTCACCTCCAGATTGTTCATTCAGCCTAACTCATCTAGATAGACATGCAAATACAATATGCACTAAAAACACAGGCATCCTAAGATGAAGCAACCAAAGTAAATAAAATGATGATAACAACAAAGAAACCCTAATGTCCAAATATATAGCACACCCTTAGTGTTTTGTCATGCTGTGGTTGGGTCAGACAGGGCATAATCCTGACCATGCTTCTCCATTGTTGACCCGAAAGGCCGTGGGTCAGTGAGGGAAGCGGTATTTCACAGGAGGGCCGGCCATATCATCCTCTCTGTACATCGGCTGTTCTGAGTGTGAATATCATCGTGAAGGCTCCCAGGATGCACTCCATTCTCTCTTCCTCCCCCTTCATTTGTTCTCATGTGTTCTAGGCAGGCATATCTCTCTCCCCGAGCTGCAGCGTCAGTGTTGTCCCCCAAAGTAAGGGAAGGGATTACATGATGAGGGAGGGGTACTGAGAGTGTCCAGCACTGAGAGACAGGAGAGAGGAAGCAGAGAGAAGAGAGAGAGCCTCTATCTTATATACCTTCTGGAGCCATGCCAGGTCCCTCATTACAGGCAAGGACATACGTCACAGGAAGGGGTTGTGCCATATGCACATGTTAAAGGAAAGGTAGCTACCAGGGTCCCATGTGACAAGACCAAATCCCAGACTCCTAGGTTTCACTAGAGATCATTAACAACAGCATGTGAATCCGCCCACAGGTTTAAGGGAAGGGGACCATCATCTTAACAGCAGGGTGGTCAGCTCTATTATGAGACACACAAAGCTCTCAGATAACTGGGAGTTTTAGGGAGAATATCTAACTACTGACTTCCACTCCAAATGCTGGTAAATAGTTTGCTTAATATTTTGGAGTATATAATTGTGAGAAAGTCTGTCTTCATCCCACAATAGGGGATGTAGACTGGAGCTAGAAATATGGGGAATTCAGGATAGATGATCCCATCTGGACCAGTGGTGGGAGTAGTGACACCAGGAGGCTAGAGAGAGGTTAGAGTAGAAGCGGGGAACCAGTTGCCGATATCTATATATGACCTCTCTGGAGTATGGACAGTGGGGGAGCGGGTGAAGGGACACATCGGACAGAGAACATTATGAAAAAGTAATAACAATGTGTAAATTTTTAAGGGTTTATGGAGGAGGCAGGGAGCAAGGAGAAATATGGGGACCTGGTACTGGAGTCCTAAGTGGAGAAAGGATGTTTCAGGGGTGATGATGGCAACAGGTGTGCAAATGTGGTATGCATACAATTGGAATATGTATCGATCTTGATAGGAGTTGTATGAGCCCCTAATAAAATGATTTATTTTAAAAAGAGAAAAAAAGAGATAAATTGGTTGCCTGTGGGACAGAAAAAAAAAGAACGTGGATTTAGAAATCAGATTGTTCTAGGTAATTACTAGATATCTAACCTTGAGAAGTTACTTTGTTACCCTAACCTTCAATTTTCTATATGTAAAATATACTACCACTATTTTATGGAATCATAAGAATGAGATAAAGTTCAACATATAACAACCCTTTTAGACAATGTCATCATTATATTTAAGAGAAAGACTATAGCAGTTGTTCGCAGCCTTCCTAATGTCCAGACTATTTAACACAGTTCCTCATATTGTGGTGACCCCCATAAAATTATTTTCATTGTTATTTCATAACTGTAATTCTGCTGCTGTTAGGAATTGCCATGTAAATATGTGATACACAGAAAATATTTTATTATAAAATTAATATAATTAAAGCATACTGTTTGTGTTCGTCCAGGTAGACTAGAGGAACAAATTTCATAGACACGCATGTAGATATAAGGAAAAGGTTTATATACAAGTGGAGCAGAACATTGAGCCCAGTCCAGTTCAAAGTCATAAGTCCAATATTAGCCCATATGCCCGAAATCAGTCTATAAAGTCTCCTTCTGACTAACAAAGTCACAGGTTAGTGGGTACAAAATCCCGGCGCTGGCAGGGGTCTCCACATGGCTCCTCGCCTCCAGGGCTCAGGGTCCATCAATAGCAGAAGCAACTCATGGCTGGCAGAGGTCTCCATGTGGTCGCCCCAGCTTCAGAGGTCTGGCTCCATCAGGGAAAAGCCGTGTGGTCTCTCCGCCGGCTCCTCCAGCTTCTCGGACGCTGCCATCTTGTCTTGTCTGTAATTACTTTCTCTCAGACTAACTCCCAACAACTGGGGAGATAGATTCTCATCTTCACGAGGGAAATATTGTGAGATTTCCCAGAAGTCTCAGGAGAAAGCCATGCCCACACAGAGGTCTCATTGGCTACTCAATGGCTATCTCCAGATTAACAGGCTAGACTCCACCCCTACATTTCAATCATAAAATTAACATAAGCACATGACTGCCACACAAAGCAATATGTAATTATATATTGTGAAATATTTATTTGTAATTACAAATAAATGAAATTTTGTCTCAAAAAAAAAAAACTCATGAGGAAAATTTCCATGATCTTTTCACTCCATATTTTTAAGGCCCTTCATGTAATCCTGTAGTTCTTTTTGGAAATGTCAACAGGATGTCTTCTGTTTTAATAAATAGCAAACAACTTTTTCTCATTCTTCAGGACTATAAGGTTATTTTTTTTAATTAAGGAATGTGCTCACTTTCCCTGTGGAGATATAAACATTATGCTCCCCTGGAGTGGGTTAGTACCCCATTCCCTCTCATATATATCGCCCTTCACCACTCCACCCCACGTCCCCACCATTACAGTTGGCTACCATATGGATTTGTTCTGGCCCCTGCCATACTATCTGGGCTTCCCCCCAGGAATTTCTGTATATAGTAGCTTTTTCTCTTTGCCCCTTTTGCACTTTTTTTAAAACTTACCTCAGCGTACTCATGTTGTACATGTTCTTTTGCACTTGACTACTTCACTTAGCATAATTTCCTCCAGTTCTTCCCATGTGGCAATGTGCTTCATGCATTCTTCACTACTTTTCAGTACTGGGTAAGGCTCCACTGTATATATCTACCACAGCTTTCTAATCCATTCTTCAGTTGATGGAAATTTGGGTTGTTTTCAATTCCTTGCGATTGTGAACTGTGCTGTAATGAGCATTGGTGCACAGATGTCTGGTCGTGGTTTGTTGCTGATCTCTTCTGGGTGTATGCCCAGTAGAGGGACTGCTGTGTCTTATGGTAGCTCCATTTCCATCTGTTTCTGATATCACCAAATCAATTTCCATAATGGCTGTACATATACCTACAGGTCCACAAACAGTGGATAAGAGTTCCTGTCTCCTCACAACCCCTCCAACACTTGTTTCTTTCTGATTTTTTGAATTGGGTTGTCCTTGAGGGTGTTAAGTGGTATCCCAGTGTGACAGCATGGAGCAGGGAGCCAGTGGAGGGGTCTGAATGCCCAAGCCCAATCCCAACTACATGGACAGCCACCTCTCCCTCCAGGGTAGTTTGCTTTGCAGGACAACACTGAAGCTGCAGCATGGGGAGTGACCAGAGCACACAAGAAAAAACAAAAGAAGAGGAAAAAAGAATGGAGTGCATCTTGGCTCACTGAGTCTTGGGGACAATATTCTCACTCAAAACAGCCAATGCACAGAAAGGACCATATGGCCAGCACCACTATGAAACACAGCATCCCTCGCTGACCCAAGGTCCTACAAGGACCACAATGGAGAAGCAGGGTCAGAGTTATACCCTGTCTGACCCAACCACACCACTGCAAAACACTAAAGGTATGCAACAGAGCATGGAGTTCCCAAGGGAGTGTCAAGGATATACTTTGGGGTCAGGGTGAGGCACCCCATCTGACTCAACTGGGGGGCACTCCTGGAGGTCAACAAACAGACCTTAAACTATTTAAAGGTTTTTATTTTATTTTGCTTTTACTTATTCATAGATATATTTTTTGGACATTGGGATTTTGTTGTTATCATGATTTTATTTTCTTTGGTCACTTCATCTTAGGATGTCTTGGTTGCTTTTTTTGGGGTACATATTGGTATCTCTGCAGGTCTATCTAGAAAAGATGGGTTGGATGAACTGTCTGGAGGAGAAAACAATGGGACTGATGGTTCCAGGAGGGACATAGTTGATGAGGGAGGGGGGTGGAAAGAGGTGGTGTTGACCAAGCCACAGGTAAGGGAAAAGCAAGTGATTCAAAATCAGTGACAATATGGATGTGAGAGGCCTGATAGAGATTGATCAAGAGTAATGTAACAGAGAGAAATTATTGAAACCCAAATGGAGGCTGAGCATGATAATGGGAAAAGAGGAAAGTAAAAGGAAATAGAGGAAAGAAGTGGGGGGTAAAGGGCATTTATAGAGGTCTAAATACAAGCATGTACACAGGTGAATATATTTATAAAGGAAGATGGGAAAATAGATCAACATGCATATACTCATAGGGTTAGTATTAGGAAGCAGATGGACATTGGACCTCCACTCAAGTACTTCCTCAAGGCAAAAACACTTTATTCTATTGTATTGGCATTTCATGATGCTCACCTTCCCGACACGATCACTGAAGACAAATATGCGCGTAAGCAGGTGTGGTGAAGAAAGCTGATGGTGCCTGGTTATCAACAGATGTAGCAGCTTGGGTCTTAAAGGCTTGAATGTAAACAAGTGGCCATCTAGCTAAGAAGCAACAAAGTCCACATGGGAGAAACTTACCAGCTTGTGTGACCATGGGATGTCAAAGGGATCAGTTATCAGGCTTCAAAGAACTAAAAATCATAACATTGTGTGTCCACCTTCCTGATGTGATCACTGACAACAAATGTGTGCATAAGCAAATATGGTGAAATAAGCTGATGGTGTCTGGCTATCAAAAGATATAGCATCTTTTGACAAACAAGCGGCCATTTAGCTCAGAAGAAACAAATCCCACATGGCAGAAGCCCACCAGCCTGTGTGACCATGAGTTGTCAAAGGGATCAGGTATCAGACATCAAAGAACTAAAAATTATGTCATTATAAAGGAGGGGAAGTACAGATTGGGGAACCAAAACCCATCCATAGGTGATGGGACATCCCCTTCCAGAGCGGAGATGAGCCAGTCAAGGCACAAGGTAGCACCAATGAAATATGCAATTTTCCTCTAGTTCTTAAATGCCCCCCCACCCCCACTATCATGATCCCAATTCTACCTGACAAATCCAGCTAGGCCAGGGGATGTACGCTGATACATATAGGATCTGGAAACATGGGGAATTCAGGAGAGATGATCCTTTCAGGACCATTGGTGAGAGTGGTGATACCAGGAGGGAGGAAGGAAAGTGGGGACCTGCATATAACCTCCTCCCTGGGGTATGGACACAGGGAAGTGGGTGAAGAGATTATCGGACAGTGGATGATATGACAAAATAATGAAAATTTATAAATTTTTAAGGCTTCATGGGAGAGGGAGCATGGGAAGGGAGGGCAAATTTGGGGAGCTGCTACCAGGGGCCTAAGTAGAAGGAGGATGTTTTGAGAATGATGATGGCAACAAATGTGCTAATGTGGTCTGCATACAATTGTTGTATGTATCGATCATGATGAGTTGTATGAGCCCTCAATAAAATGACTTAATAAAAAAATTAAGAAAATTAGTATAGTGCTTAATCCTTCCTTTGGAATGACAAATTTGCAAAGGAAGCAGTTCGTGCTGAGGCTACTTTTCATGGTAATAAGATTTCATTTTTGACTCATAGCAATCCTATAAGACAGCGAAGGCCTACCATCCTGGGTTTTGAGATTGCAGCTCTTTACTGAGTAGAAATCTTTTGTTTCTCCTGAGGAGCAGATGGTGGTTTCGACCCATTGACCTTGTGTTAGCAGTCCAATGAGTAAACACAGAAAGAGATCAAGTTAACCTCCTACAAATTACATGAAAGATCAAGAGACACCTCCCTAACAACTGGAGCAATGGTGAAGAAGAGTAAAATAGAAGGACCCATGCTCCTTGATTTCAAAACATTCTACCTTATAAAGCCCGAGAAGTGTAACCAGCCTGATATTGTTATAATAACTGACAAGTTACTAGACGGGAGAGTCAGGAATAAGTCCATCCATGTTTGGTCAAATTAGCACGGGAGCCAGATCCATGCAATGAGGAAGGAAGGATCTTCTTAATAAATGAGGTTAGGAATTTTTTATTTCCACATGATGATGGATCTGATTTTTCTTCTCTCTCCTATCATTTTATTCTTATGGACTTCATTGTAGTTTTTTAGTACAAAGCTCAATGCTGGTGCGTTGATGCTGACACATATTGGTCCTCTAAGACCAAATAGAAGTAGCCCACATAACTTCCAAGGTTATACATCTTCACAGAAGTGGAATAACACATCCTTCTTTGACAGAGCACCCACTAAACTGACAGCTTTGCAGTTTTCAGCCAACCACTTTTAACCTCGACACCACCAGGGATCCTTTATTTAGTGCATTATTATTGATGTGTTATAAATTATAATTCATAATTTATCGACTTAATGCATTATTTAATTATAATTTATCCATTACTTTGTAACTTAGCTTTCTACTGCTCTGCTCCTTTGAATTTGCACGTTCTGTCAGGTCACCTATCTTTGGAGTGGTTACAAATATGAATCTCTGATAGAATTCTTCCAATCAGTTGGCCAAGTAGCTGTCTTCCAAATGTCCTGGCAAAAATAGGTGACTGTTCCAGAGCTTCATCAGGTTATTGAAACATCTCCATTGGTATTCCATCAGTTCCTGAAGTCACAGTTTTGACTAATATTTTCAGTGCAGCTTTGACTTCTTCCTTCAGCACTACTTGCTCTTGCTCATATGCTACCTCTTGAAATGATTGAATGGCAATTAGTTCTACTTGGTACAGTGACCCTGTACGCTTTCCATTGTCCTTTAATACTTCCTGCCGCAATGAATATTCTGCCCATAGAATTGTTAAATTCATAATATGAGACTTGGAGGTTCTATTTTGACTCTCATGAACTTGTTTTCTATCACTTGTCTGTCAGTTTGTCACACTGTGATGGCTTCTATGTTGCTGTGTAGCTGGAAGTTTTGTCACAGGTATTTCAAATTAAGCATGATCCTCAAAAAAAAAAAGATTTCTGCAAAGTTTATTTTAATTTATTTCTATTCCAACTTCCATGTGAGCAATTAGCAGTCTGTTCCAAAATGACCCCTGGCCTCAGCTCAACTGCTGATAGTAAACTTCTCCATCCTCTCTTTCCACAGATGTAGTCCTCTTAATTTCCATGTATTCTATCAGAAGAATTCCACCCATATATTCGCCGGGAGGGGGCGCGGAAGATATTTGCAATAAAGAGGTCCTTGGTCTTGCAAAATTCTATCATACAATCTTCAGTTCAGTTTCTATTTTTGTTGTTTCCAGCAACGGTTGTAGCAATCCATTGACAGGGCGCTGCCAGAGGGTCACACGGGATCCAGAAAAGGATGTGGAACAAGGGATATCATTGCTGATCAGTTGGGTCTTGCCTGAAAGAAGAAAATGCAATAAAAATGCTTAATTGTGCTTTGCTGACCATGCCAAGGCATTTGACTGTGTGGGTCATAACAAACTATGGATAGCCTTGGGAAGAGTGGAAATGTCAGAACACTACTTTGTGCTCATGCAGAACATGTACAGAGATCAAGAGGTGGTTTTAAGAAGGTTCTACATGGTTTAGAATCAGGAAAGGTGTATGTCAATGCTGTATCCTTTCACCATACTTAGGCAATCTCTATAATGAGCAAAATAATCAGAGAAGCTGACTTATAGGAAAATGAATATAGCATCGATATTGGAGGAAGAAGGACTGGAAACACTTGCTGATGAAGATCACAGATTGCAGCCTTTGGGGATGACAATCAAATGTAAAGAATACACGTATCTTCACAACTCTACCAGTGGATAACATCATGGTAGACAGAGAAAAGATGGCATTTGTCAGTATTTCATCTTGCTTGGATCCACAGTCAGTGGCATGGAAGCCGTAGACAAGAGATCAAACAGAAAATTGCTTTAGGTAAATGAGGCACCCAGCACTTCTTCAAAATGACAGCAAACATGCTAGTTTGAGAAGCAATGCGCACCTGGCCCAAGCCACGTTATCTTCAATTGCCTCATATACAAGTGAAATGTGGACATTAAATAAGGAAGATCTAAGAATTGCTGCATTCAAATTATGCTGCTGGTAAAGATGGAAAAAGCAGTACAGACTGCCAAAAGAACCACCACGTCTGCGTTTGCTGAGTACAGCCAGCATGCTCCTTAGAAGAAAAGATGGCAAGACTTTATCGCACACACACTGGACATGTGGCCAGCAGAGACCAGTCCTTAGAGAAGGACATGAAGCTTAGTAAAACAGAGAGGCAGAGGAAGTCCTGCCGTGACTGCATCCAATGGGCTCAAAGATAAAAACAATTGGGAGAAGGAGGCAGGATCCGGGAGTGTTTAGTTCACTGGTATATCGGGCCAATATGTAGGATTCTCAGCCGACTCCAGAGCAGCTAATAATAACATAGGCAAAACCCATTTTAAATCATTTAGCCTGACTCTGCTATCAAAATTACATTTTTCTTTTTATATCATATTATCATTGTTCTTTCTTTTTCTGCTTTCTGCTATCTTTAATGTACATATAAATTCTCAGTCTCTATGTGATTTGTTTTATCTTTTTTCTTTTCTTTATTTTTTTTTTGGGGGGGGATCACAGCCCTCTGGTAGGAGTGGGATGCCCAGCCTTGTTGCTGTATTTGAACTGCCAACCTAGTGGGCCACAATCCTGCACACAACCACTACACCACCGGGGCTCAGCCCCTTTCTTTTATTTTTATATTTCTTCTGGAATTTAGAGATATGTTCCTTTTGTCCGGTGAATACCTGTAATACAGTGCCTATATAGAATGCAGTGGTCTTCATTTTCTTTTGATACTATTCATGGTTCTCCCAGTCTGAGCTGTCCTGAGACAGTCTAGTAACTGCTTTCTTCCCCTTGACCTAGTTCTAGTGATGACTGTATGCTTGGTGTGGAACCCTGGCAACAAATTGGGGGAGGCTTTAGACTGCTAACTGGCCGGTCTGGTCCCAAACCACCAACCAGTCAGTGGCGGGGGAGGGGTGGGGGGAGATGATGAGGCTGTCTGCTCCCATAAAGAATTACAGCCTCAAAAACCAAAGGGGACGTTCTCCTCTTTCCTAGAGTGTTGCCATGATGGCAGACTCCATGATCATGAATTTGGTTTGAAACATAGAAGAGTGGGGGGCGCATAAAAGAAGCCATTTCTGTTATATCTTCTTATACCGCTTGCATTATACTTCCCAATGTGTCAGCTTCCAAAGCTCCATACACTCGAGTTTTATTTACAATAAGCAGCCTGCATCAAAGCTCTACTTCTAGTTAACATTTGTGTATTTGCCAAGAGATGGGTCACCAGTATGCTACGCAGAACGCTATCTGGATCATCTTCTATTTTCGACAGTATTTTTCATTATAAAGGTTTCTAGCATCCGTGGTGAGGGGAGAAAATGGACGATGGCTGTTCTTTTCAAATCTGAAATCCTCTTAGGATATCCTTTAACTGTTTCCTCTATGGTTCTCTGGTACAAAGATATGTTTGCCTTGATGGTTAAACACATAACTCACAGGTTAGTGGATCAAAGCCACAACACAGGCCTGGTGATCTGGGCCTCGATAGTCCCAGCCTTGAAAGCCTCTGCAGCAATTCTACTCTGCACACCTGAGGATGCCGTGAGTTGGAATTGACTTGATGACAAGAAACCACAACAACTCTGCTACTTCTCCTGGGGGAGGTGAGGCAGGGCAGGTTGCAAGCCATGAAGGACTTGCAAAGGCTTGAGAACAGGATGCTATGAAGTCTCAGCAGGAAAGTAAAATCCAGGATCCTGTCCTTGAGGAAAACCGAGGAGTATGGTCCTAAGAGTCATCCTCTAATGGGGTCAGCAACTACAACAGGTTAAAGTGCTGAGGCAAAACAAATGTGGAGTGAATTTGAAGAGAGAAGCTGGAAAACAAAATGATTTGCAGGTTTCCTGATGGACACTGAGTTGGGTGAGAGAAGGTTGGGCCTGAACCGGCCACAGACACTTCTCCCTGGTGGAGGACAAGGCTGGCTACTCGTGGTCACTCAGTGTTGCTGAGTGTCCATAAGCTATAGAATCCCTGGCTGTAGGATGGAGAGCAACTACAACTAGGAAGGACTAGAAATAGCACTTTTTCAATTTTCCTTTAAGCCTGCAGCTCCTTTATGAACAGCATTTTAAGGGAAAAGCAGATAAAGTAGGAGAATCACACATGAGTGTCTCCGTCAATGATGCTTGCAAAGACTTTGGGGTGGGCTAGCCTGAGTCCTGGTGCAAGTTTGTAGCCCAGTAGCTTGCAGAGCATTAATGAGAGCAACCACACCGGGTCTGAGCACTTGTCCTCCTGTCACTATTGTGGGACAGGCCCCAGGAGAGTTGCCTTAGCTTATGTTCTAAATTATCCTATAGTTTCCTTGTGATAAACCAGAAGTCATAGAAAAGAGCATGAGCTCAAGGCATGGAGAGCAATTTTCAATGTTAGGCTGCCACTCAAAGAAGGTAAGACTCCAGATCAGAGTCAGGGAGTGTGGAGAATTCAGAAGAGTTCCAGGGAAGTGCTAAGGAAGGCGGTGAGGAGAAGAAATTGATTCAGAAGGAGGCTATGGGGGTATAGTTTTAAGGAGCTACTCTGTCGATGCTGTGGCTGCATCATCATTATTTGGAGAAGAATGAATCTTCTAGGAGCAAGGTTTCCAGACTTTTTCTTAATGCGAATATCCTTAATGATAGGTGACAAGTGAGCACCTCAGTGAGTTGGATGCTAGTATTGTCTTTAAGGGTCATGTTTACTCTATAGTGCGTGATCAGAAATAGCTTTCAATTATCTACCTATCCTTCCATGGTGATTATCTACCTATTCTTCCATGGTGAGCCCAAATACTCAATTCCCAGATGCTGTATTTTTCTCTACCCTACTGTCTCTCATCTTTGACAGTGTAGATATGATGTCCTTTCCCTTCAATCATTACAACATGAGTATATATAGTAATAGCAGACATCCATGGATGCAACCTTAAAATGTTTTGTTTGCAATACAGGCACTTGTGGTAGGTGAACTCACAAGGAGAAACCCAAGAAAATATTTCTTTTTCCAGGCGCAAAAAACAATAGCACATGATAATCTGATGAAAATGATTTTACAAAGAAGCAATGAATTTCCTCCACCTCCCAATTTTAAACTTAGAGTCAGACGGGATCACCTAATCGAGGACACTCTTCGACAACTAAGGATAGCTGAAGACTTGGACCTGTGCAAATCCTTAGTGGTACAGTAACAAATCTCTCTGGATATTCTCATGATGTGGGGCATGGGGAGGGGAGTTAAGTGTTTACAAAATATTGCAAGTCTCCCATATAGAAGCCAGTACCTCCAAGGATGGCTATCCATCTTATGGCTTCCAGAATTCCCTACTTATTCTTCAGAGAATGGCTGTGGGGTGTGTAATTGCACATTTGGTTGTTAGTGAACTATTAGTTAGCCATGGCTAGGGAAACCTTGCATAATGACATGTCAGTGGTTCTCAACCTTCCCAATGTGGGGACCCTTCAATACAGTTCCTCAAGTTGTGGTGACCCCCAACCATAAAATTATTTTCACTGCAACTTCATAACTGTCATTTTTGTTGTGTTATGAATCACAATATAAATACTGTATTTGATATGCAGGATGTATCAGGCGATCCCTGTGAAAGGTGGCACGCCTTAGCTTGAGAACTGCCGACTTAAGCTATAGTAGAGCGGCCATGAATGGTTTAGCACTTCAGTTGGAGATCTGCTGATCTCAGCTGAGTCAGTCTGAGTGGCAGGTCTTATCTGAGTTTATATAAAAGACTGGGGGATGAAGACATTTTATTTTAAAGCTAAACCTGGAGTGTGTCCTTGGTCCTCAGATTGAATTTGTGGAAGAGATTGCTTCTGTGAGTCAAGGAGTCAAGTCAGAGTTCTTCCGTTGTGTATTTGAAGAGATGATCCAGCCAGAGTATGGAATGTTTGTGTATCCCGAAGACGGCTCCTGCATGTGGTTTCCAGTTGAAGTAAGTTTTCCTCCCCCCGGGCGCCCCGCCACCCCCCCCCACCCCCCGTTTTTCAGAACAGAAAAAGCATCCCAGTTGTATCAGTCAGATTGATTAGAAAAACAAATTCATAGACATTCAAATGTATATTAGGGAGAATTTTATATAGAAGAGTATATTAAGAAGCATCCCAGCCCATTTCAGATCAGGTCCATAAGTCCAATATTAGCCGTTATGTCCAATACCAGTCTATAAATTCCTCTTCAGATCCAGGCAACATGTGCAATGATGCCAAATGCAGCAAGATCACAAGCCACTGGGGGGGAAATCTTGTGCAGTCTGTGGCGGTGGAAGCATCTCAGTGGTGGCATGGGTCTCCATATAACTTCTCCAGCTCCAGGGTCCTGTCTGCCATCAGTGTGTCTCCATGTGTCTTGTCTTCAGGAATATGAAGCAGAAAGTCTACATGTATCTGACTTTCAGTGAGATATTTATCTCCGTGGCACGTGCAAATGAGGTTCTCAAGCTGTGACTTGATTGACAGACTAGACTCACCCCTCTGAAGGTTGACACCAGATTATGTACCTACCACACCAGATATTGCAACACTCCAGCTTTTGAAAAATACTCTCACATTAGACCACCCAGAACCTTGCTAGCTGGTAATATGACCCATGGGCCAGCAATTACAGCATCACTTGGGAGGTATTAGAGAGATACAGAATCTCAGGTCCTACCCCAGATCAAAAGTCATACTGCGTGAAGCAAATGTGCTACACGAGACCTCTTTAGAGAATTACAAAGCAAGGCTGTGCCTTTGAAGACAAAGGTGCACCGGACCCAATTCATGGTATTCTCCGGTGTATCAGATGCATGTCAAAATTGGACATGAATAAAGAAGATCAAAGAAGAATCAGCATATTTGAATTGCAGTGCTGAAGGAGAATGTTGAAAATATTATGGCTTTTATAATACTATGATAAACCAATCTGTCTTGGAAGAATCAGAATGCTCCTCAGAGGCAAGGATAGCAAGACTTTTTTTACATCTTTTGGACATATTGTCAGGAGAGACCAGTCCCTGGAGAAAAGTAACATGTTTGGCCAAGTAGAGGAACAGCAGGAAAAGAAAAAGCTCCTCAAGGCGAGGATGGACACAGTGGCTACACCAATGCATTTGGACCTGGGGACAATGGTGCAGGTGGCTCAGGACCATGTGGTTGCCTCAGGTGGGAGCCCACTTGATGATCATGAACCACAAATTGCTATTTTATGCAAATAGCATCCTTCATTTACTGAGTTCCTCTTGACCGGGATCCTCAAACTTTTTAAAGAGGTGTCCAGTTCACTGTCCCTCAGACCGTTCGAGGGCTGGACTATAGTTAAAAAAAAAAAAAAGAAGAAAGAAAAGAAACTATGAACAAACCCACTGCAGGCCCAGAATGAGTCAGCTGCTAAGCAGGACAGCAGCCATGGCAAAAACACCTGACAGCGGGATAAATTCCCTCAGCGGGCCACATGTGGCCCGCAGGCCATAGTTTGAGTACCCCTGCTCTTGTTGGCTGGTACTCCCACAAGAAGCTGCTTCTTGTTGCTGTACTAGCCTCAGTGTTTTAATGTTTGAGCACATTGCTGCAGCCACGGTGTCCATTTACCTTATTAAGAGGCTTCTCGTTTCCACTGTTCTACTTTACCAAAACAGGATGTCCTTGTTCAGGAACAGGTCTCTCTGGGGTTGAGATGAGTGTAGGGTGAGGGTGGAGTGACAGTGGGCACAATCAATCCATAATACTCACTCCCTTTCAAGATTGTGTTTTCAGGAGTTTGGATCATTTCATTTCATTTCTGTTGGAACCTATACTGAGAATGTACATGCCCATCCCAGGTACACAAAATCAGAATCTACACTGCAACAAGATTGCCAGGAAACAGGAATTCTCAATAGGGGTTTAAACTGGAATGATCCATTTTGAAACCTTGAGCATTTCCACATGAATTTGAAGACAATGATAATATTAAATAGTAAAAACTATATGGATGACCTAAGTATACTTTTTAAATATTCCAAATGTGCCAGTAATAACAAAAAATTCGTGTGTGTTCATTAATTTGTATGTAGAACTATGGAAGACACTTAAATAATATTACAGTCTGTTTAAGAGTCTCAAATGTCTATTTTCCTAGAGTCTATTTTGTTTCTAATTTGTAACTTGTAGTAAATAAAATACCTCCCACACATTACTAAATTACTTATCCCTTTCCATCTTTGCTTACTTATAATGTATTATGTTCTCTCTCTCTCTCTCTCTCTCTCTCTCTCTCTCTCTCTCTCTCTCTCTCTCTCCTTTTTCAGCCTGAAATTGAAAAGAAGAAGTATTTCCTCTTTGGCATATTGTGCGGTCTCTCCTTATTCAACTTAAATGTTGCCTACCTTCCTTTCCCACTGGCTCTGTTTAAGAAACTTTTGGGCCAAATGCCAACCCTGGAAGATTTAAAAGAACTAAGTCCTGTTTTGGGGAAGTAAGTAAATAGATTATATATATGCCTAGTTTATATCTACTAAGTCTTGGCTTTATAGGCAAAAATAAATAATATTGTACATGCAAACATATTGGCTAGATTCCCAATTTTCATACATGTATGTGTGGGTATTTCCATTCATTTGAATTTTAACCTGCCTTGCAGATTAAACCTTAAACGATGAGTCCAAGCCAATGGTTCTCTCTTTAGGGACCAGTACAATCAACAGGGAGTCTCTGGAGATTGTAGTGAGCATGTTCCTCTGTCACCTAATAGGCCGGTGGTTTGAATTCCCCCAAAGGATCCTCAGAGGAAAGACCTGGTGATCAACTTCTGAAAAATAAACCACGAAAACCCTCTAGAAAACAGCTCTCCTCTGATATAGGGGGCCACTGTGAGTCAGAAGCAAGGTGAAGGCAGTCAGCATTGGTACTGATTGCCTAGTCCCTTCATATGGTTCACATGGAAACCGTTGCTTGGGCAGGATAGCCTAGGCATAGAGAAAATCATCCATACTGCATACATTTCACTCATATATTTCAACAGGTCATAATTTATTTTTTAAGAGTTGAAAAATACCTTTTCTAAAAGATAAGCTATGGACCCTGGTAGAGGAAAACACTGGCAACGTCTCAGATAGACCAAGAATTCCTGGATATAGAAATGCATATGTATTGTCACACATAGAAATATATAAGGGTAAATTTTAAAAGGATTGCTACCAGGGTTCTCGTTTGTACATGCATGGCTGTAGCTCAAACACAAGATGTTTAAACATGTCTTGGCCCTTAGTGGCTGACTGCAGACAAGTTATCCTGGTAATATCCTTGTCTTAGTCCTGTTGAGTGCCTGTATTAGTCTGGGTAGATTAGAGAAAAAAATTCATAGACACTCACATGTGTTTAAGAAAGAGATTTATATATGAGACCAATTGAATATTGAGGAAACAGCTCAGTCCAGATCAAGTCCATAAGTCCCATATTAGCCCATATGTCGGATATCAGTCTATAAAGTCCTCTCCAGACTCATGAAACACATACAATGATGCTGAATGCAAAAAGATCACAGGCCAGTGGGTGCCAAGTCTTGTGGATTCAGTGGCGTTAGAAGCATCTCAGTGTAGCAGGGTTCTCCACAGGGCTCCTCCAGTTCCCAGAGTCCCAGGTCTGTCAGTGTAGTGCCATGTGTCTTGTCAATAGAACATCTCTCAGGGAGTGAGCAGAGAGAGAAATGTCACCCGCCTCCTATGAGGAAATAGAGCAATTCTCAGAATCCTCAGAAGTCCATACCCACATAAAGGCCTCATTGGCTGTGACCCAATTGACAGACTAGCCTCACCCCTTCATTTTTAATCATCTCAAGTTCCAAATTGACACCAGATTATGTAACTACCACAGTGCCTTTAAAAAGATCCAATCAAAACAGTAGTTTCTGAGGGGATGTGGTGAGTCAGTCAAATTTAAGGTAAAGAGGTCAGCTCAGAAGGTTGTAGTGACTCTTTTGTGGAAGCCCTGAGGGGTTATCTAGAAGTCCTGGTGACACAGTGGTTAAGCATTTGGCTGCAATCTCAAAGGTCAGCAGTTCAAAGCTACCAGATAGTCCACAGAATAAAGATAGGCCTTTCTACTTTCAGAAAAATTAGAAACTCACGGGTAAGTTCTACCCTGTCCTGTAGGGAATTGAAAAGGAGTGAGTGTGATAGAATTTCTTAAATGACATGGCGTGGTCTTGAAACTTAATATGAGGCAGTTTTAAGAACGTAGAAACTGCATTATTGAGAAGGCCAGAAAAATGACCAGGAATTCTTTTCCACCTTAAAAATATACCTTATCATTCTACAAAGGTAATAAGAGCTGTCTAATGTGTGTTTTGTTGGGAAACTTCACTGTATCTATCCTGTAGCCCTGATTGTGCCCCTTTAGATTTCTTTTCATTCCCAAACTCAAAGAAGATTTTAAAGGATCCTGATTTAATTCCTTCAAAGATGCCTAAACTGTTTCAACATGGTATAAGTAGAGGGGCATAAAATTCTTTGCATAAAAGTTACAGAGATGGAAACAGTACTTTCAGAAGTATATACACTTTGAGCATAGGTTCCCAAACTTATTTGACTTACCACCCCCTTTTCAGAGAAAAATAACATAGCATTCCTCACTTGGCAATGAGAAACTTTGTACGGCAACCTTTCGTCCAAGAGTAATTGTATCGACCTTCCCCTCAGGGATCATTTCAGAAACACTCAGAGGGGTGGAATTGATGACTTTGGGAAACACTGATCTAGAGAGAGGAGACATTGAGAAATAATAGCTTCACATTTTGATATTTTGAGTTTTTTAAAAAAGTTTTCTATGATTTTGTAGCAGTTTTTTTACTTACCCTCATATATTTTGTTATCTGAATATATATGTATGTATGTATATATATATAATGTTGGCATACATGTTGTTGCTAATTGCTACTGGGCTGAGATTTATAAATTGCCAATGGACATATAACAAGAAACTGACAGAGTCAGGGTATGAATTCAGGACTGTCTAACTCGAATCTGTTATGCTGGATAACAAAGAGAGGGAAATGAGTGATTGATTTAGGCCTCAATGGAAAGGCTAAATTTCGGTCATGTACAAGGTTAACAACAGGTGAAGGACAACGGGTGGATGGTTTGAACCTATCCAGAGGCAGCTCCGAAGACAGGCCTATTACTCTCCTTCCTAACGGTCCCAGCTGTCCTGTCCATATGAAGCAATTCCACCCTGCACATATACTGCTCATACAGACCCACCTTATATGTAGCTAATGACAAGTAGAGGCTCCTGGAAACCAAGAAATCAAACAACAGACTGCGCTGGGTGAATCTGCCGCACCAGACTTCTTTAAAGTGTTGAAGACTATCACTTTGAGGTGTTTCTGACCTAAACCATGATATCTTCAATCACCTCATAAACCTGTAAGAGCTGGACAGTGAATGAGGAAGATTGAAGAAGAATCGATGTATTTGAATTATGCTGTTGGTGAAGACTATTGAAACTACCATAGATCGCCAGAGGAACAAAAAGTTCTGTTGTGGAAGAAGAAATGCCAAAATGGATCTTAACAGCAAGAGGGCAAAACTTCATCTCATGTACTTTGGCCATATTGTCAGGAGAGACCAATTCTCAGAAGAGGACATCATATTTGGTAGAGAGGCAGTCAAAAAAAAGGAGGACGAGGAGGACACTCTTGACAAGATGGACTTTGTCTCTCGTACTTTAGACATGATATCAAGTGAGACCAGTCCCTGGAAAAGGATACCAGGCTTGGTAAATTACAAGGGCAGTGAACAAGAGGAAGACCCTTGATGAAACAAGTTGATGCTGTGGCAGCAACAATGCACTCAAGCACAGCAACAATTGTGAGGGTGACACAGGACCAGCTGTTTTGTGAGTCAGAACTGACTTGGTGGGAACAGACAACAACAGTCAGACATGGAAAGTCTGTTCATTTTCACTAGAATGGAAGCAAGGAGTTGAAATATCGCTTCCTACTTATGGAATGGCAACTGCTACACTAGTGTTTGTTACAAAATGTAAGATTGGGAAAAAGCTCGGGAGAAGGACTCTCTGTTCTCATGCACTATGGATAGATGACTAAACTGCCTGGATTTACCACCCTGTATGCCCTGACAGTACAGATCAGGGTTTATCCACAATCTTGACATTAAACAGGAGATTCTTTGCAGTTGGGGCTACCTGTGCATTGTAGAATGGCTGGCCATATTTTCATCCAGTACTAGCAGCAACCCCCCTACCAGTTATGACAGCCAATGATATTATAAAACAAACAAGGCAGCTCGTTGCTGACGAGTCACTGCTGACTCCAGGGGCCCTACAAGGCAGAGTAGGACTGTCTCTGTGAGTTTTTGAAACACTAGCTCTTATTTTTATTAAACTGTTTCTGTTTTTTCAATTTCACTTTACTTTCCCTGAATGTGAAAACACAATAAGGGTTTTTTAACTTCCAAAATCCTTTCGCTTTCTAAACACTAAAGTCTGTTCATCCAGCCCAAGTATTAAAAATAAAAATAAAAACTTTATTGGGACATAATCCAAATACCATGTACTTCTATATTAAGAAGTGTTATACAATCATAACCACAATTGATTTAGAACATTATCTTCTTGTACTCTTTGTTATTAGCTTCCCATTTCCCCTCAAGTTCCCTTGCTGTACCTTCAAGGAACTACTCATCCAGTCCATGTCTTTGCAGATTCATCCAGACTGTGTCTCATACACTGGAAAACACACAAAAATACAAGACAAGGAATTTTAAAAGAATAATAAAATAAAATTGTGAAAAATCTCCATTGGAAAGAAAATATTAAAAACTAGAACAACTTTTAGATGGGCCAAAGGGAGATCCAAAGAGAAGGTGTTCGATTTTAACCTAGTTACACCTGTTATATTCCTTTCCCAAGCACTCAGAATGACAGCAAGGCATTCCTGTGTCTGGTCCATCATCAGAGGACATTCCCTGGAGGTTTCATCCACATGTACTTCTTCATTTTTTTTTAAAGGAGATTTTTGTGTCAAAAAATGGATGAAACCAGATGTTACGTTTTAATCTATTATCATCATAATTATCTATGATAATGTATTGTAATCACCCACAATACTTTGCTGAAAACCAGACTATTCTTATTCCATAACTATAGCCAGAGAAAAATCACCAAAAAGATAGTCTATGTGTAGATTCTGCATATAGAATGTATTGAAGAGCAGGGATGTCACTTTGAGGTGTTTCTGACCTAAGCCATGATATTTTTAATCACCTCATAAACATGTAAGAGCTGGATAGTGAATGAGGACGATTGAAGAAGAATTGATGTATTTGAATTATGCTGTTGGTAAAGACTATTGAAACTACCATAGATCGCTTTTTTTGTTAACCATAGACTTCTGCAAATCAGGATTCCATAATTTGAACTCTGATAACATTCCCTCTTTGGGATTTGGATTATATTATTTGCAATCTTTGGATCACACAGATTGGTGTCCTTTTTCCGTGTGGGCTTAGTTGATGACTTCTCACTCGTTTGAAGACAAGCCTTTAAGGTTACATATACTATTCTTTATAACCGCTGGGCACCACCTAGTTTCTTCACCACACTTTGTTGTAGCACGCATCTATTCAGTGATCTCTTCATGAAGGGCATGTCTCAGAGACGGACTCTTTATGGTAATAGAGGGTTCATCTTTCTCTCTTGGAGCAGCTGGTGATTTCAAACTACCTATCCTTCAGATCACAGAGTCACCACTACACTCCCAGAGCTTCTAAAAGATGGCTCCAGCCTTGATTAAATGTCTCATAGAAGGCAAAATCACCTTTGAGAATCGCTAGTCTAGGTCAGGGCACAGGAAATTGTAGTCCTTGAGTCTTTCAGGAAGTACATGTTGACTGAAGTAAAATTGACAGAAAGTACATGTTGACTGAAGAAAAAAGTTCATGGGTAGTATTCAGAAATGGTGATTTCATTTGTTTGTAAGTATATGTTGATGGCTCTCAAGCTATTTGTAGATTGTTGGGAGGGACAGGATTGACGCCTCCATCTTAAAAGTTTGCTGACCCCTGGTTTGGAGGAAAGAATGCATCTTTCTCCCTCTGGCCCAGGCAAGCCTCTGTGATAGCAGAGGTCCAGCAGTTCCAACACCAGAAGTTAGCTCTGGGAAGGTGGACTGAACAGGGAAAAGAGGACACTGACCTTGCATTTGATATACCTCTTGAGGTAGTTCAGTTTTTCCCCCAACAAAGCTTTATTATTTTTGAAATATTGATGAATTCAATACAGTGTTGAAACCCAAATTTTCTTTAGGGGTTTGCAAGAGGTACTCAATGATGAAGCTGATGACCTTGCAGAAGAACTCTGCCTGTCTTTTTCCGTGAGTACTCAGAAAAGCTGTCGTATGCTTGCCACGTAATCTGGTTGCTTGAGCTTCCGCCCAGCCCACCCACCATAGACAAAATTGTACAATACCTCCAAGTCACATTAATGACGGTGGTACAATATTTTTTACTTTTAGTTATTTTAGACAGAACTTTTTGCTTCCCAAACGAGTTATAGTTTCAGAAGCGTACCTGGCCTGTTCTGTCCTGTCCTATGGGGCCTTTGTGAGTCGGCATCGGCTCAATGGCACTGATGGAGTCCGTGAGTGAGATTTCTCTGAAGTGAGAAGTTCCTGGGAAACACAGACTATTAAACACCCGATGACTAGCCCAAAGTGTGGGTAGTTCACACCCACCCAGAGGTACCTCAGAAGAAAGGCCTGGCCATCTGCTTCAACAGGGTCAGGGCCTTGGAAACCCTGGGGAGCAGTTCCACTCTGAACACCCGGGGCCTCCATGATGTCAAGGCCCATTTGACATCAACTAAGAATCGCGTTGGGGTTACCGCTGTAAAAAAAAAAAAAAAAAGATTGTGTTCAAGGTGAAAATTGGCATCACAAAGTAAGTTTCCATTTAGCAACTTCTACACAAATTGTTCCCTGATATTGGTGACATTTTCACAAGCGTCATCATCCAAACGTGATGGAGGGGACTTCATTTTTTAAGGAAAATTCACATCTGTACTATAGAACTTGCCTCTATACACAAACTTGCCCAAACACACACACACACACACACACACACACACACACATAATGCCTTATGGCTATAGACTGACCACAGAAGTGAAGATTCAACAGTTGGACTCCTGGGAACAAGGCAAATACAGGGAACATTTTCTCCTATAGAATATGGACATGTTTGGGAGGGGGTGGGGGTGGGAGTTGCACATGGTGACCAGACAGCTTTTTTAAAAGGTCAAACTGCCCAAATAATTATTTCCTTTCAATGCTTTTAAATGTTGTCAAGAAAGATGGTATACTAACAATACTGGGCTTATAGGCAGTTGGTGACATTCTGATGTTCTTTCATGTTTTCTCTTGGAACACATTTTGGTTTCAGATATATTGGGACAAAAAACACGTTGATTTAAATCCCAATGAGATGTCTACACCTGTGGACCAAACTAACAAGTAAGTGTTGAGACCTGGAAGATCTGCTGTGAAGACACATAAGACATGTCTTCATACACATTTTTTTAAATGTGATGAACAGTTCAATTTTTCATTATCCAGTAAGAAAGAAAGGTTGTAGAGTAAGAGAAGGGGAGAATAGAGACAGTGCTAAAGACTTCCTTTGTTGCACTGCTTGCTACTAATTCACTTAACAAATACTTTTGAATCCCTGTGGCTGGCGGCCCATGTTCTACGTGCTTACCTGATAACTGAGAGTGAGGCAAATCAAACCTAGCACCCGGATCCAAAGGAGAAGGACCAGCCCCCAAGAGCACCCTGCGGCGTGTCCTGCATCAGCATAGACTCCATTGCACCCAATTCCAAGTGCTTGAGAGATGTCAGTGAAGCAGACAGACAAAATGTGGAGCTTGATGAATTCCAGTGCAGAGGAAAAGCAATGCACACATACATTTTATCAGATATCAGTATCAGAGAAGGAAGTGGTGGTATGGGGGTTAAGCACTTGTGTGCTGATCCTGGCGCCATGGGTCAAACTCATTGGCTGCTCTGAAGGAGAAGAAGGTGGCTGCCTGCTTCCATGAGGGTTTGCAGTGACAGAAACTGATCTGTCTAGGGAAAGGTATAACCAGAATGCTTCTTGGTGGCAAGGGTAGCCAGGCTTCCTTTGGCAAACAACAGAATGACCTGGTCCTGCACCCATCTCACAATTGATCTTTCGTTTGAGTCTCTGTGTCAATCTATCTTATTCAAGGTCTTCCTCTCCTTTGCTGAGCTACAACTGTATCCAATAGGAAGTCCTTCAATCATTATGATTGATAAAGTCTCACCCTCTTCGCCCGTAAGGAACATTCTGGCTCTTCTTCTTCTAAGACAGATTTGTTTATTCTTTTGTCAACCCATGGAACTTTTACTATTCTTCTGCAGCACTGTCTCTTACATGCAACAATTCTTCAGTCTTCCTTATTCAATGTCCGGCAGGCACAGGATGCCTTGGAAAATACTGTGTGTGGCTTGGATCAGGTGTGCCTTAGTCCTCAAAGTAAGCTCCTTGGATTTTTTTTTTTGCTTTTTTTTTGGTTTTGTTTTTGGGGCATCACTGGTAGTGGGAGTAGGATGCCCAGCCTTTGCTCCTGTGGAGCCGCTGCTGGAATTGAACCTCCAACCTAGTGGGCTCAGCCCTGCTCCTTGGATTTTGGCACTTTAAACTTACACTTTTAACACTAAAAGAGGTTCTGTGCAGCAGACTTACTCAACGCAGTAAGTCTCTTGATTGATGCTTCCATGAGTATTGATTGGAAATTCAAGCAACATGAAATCCATCAATCTTCTGGTTAACAGCCCAATGTCTAACACATTATCTCTATCTATACATGTGTGTTTTGTATATAAAGTCATATATATACCCATATATAAAATTCACATATATAATTCATATATAGATGCATAAAACTTATATGAATCTAGACCACAGTGACTTTCCAACTTAAAAACATGTGTTGAAGTATCAGGAGAAACATAGGAGTTGGTTCAGCATCTAGCAGTTAGCGCTTAGTGATTTCAGATTAAATGTGGAAACAGAGATGTACTATACTATTTTCTCTGGAAGCTGGACTTTTCTAATAAGCTGTCATTGTTATCATTGCCGTTATTGCGGTTTGTGTCACCCATTGCTCTCAGTGAATTCCAGCTCACAGTGACCCCAGAGGGTAACTGCCCAGCAGTCCTTCCAAGGCTATCATCTTTACATCAGCCTTCTGTCACATCTTGCCTCTCCTGCTGAGCTAGCCAATGGGTTTGAGCCATATTCCCTTTGATTAGCAGCCACATGCTTAACCACTGCACCACCAGGGTTTTTGTATAGATAGATAGGTAACAAATCACTTGCAGCGCCAGGAGTCATCACAAGTTCCGTTCTGTGATACCAGTGACAGCCCTCATGTTGCCCAACCATCACCGTGCGCGGCTTCCCATTTCCTCCAGCACCCTCAAAAGAAGTTGCGTGTCCCCAAAGCACAGTGGTGTCTTTCTCCCTTCCTACCACCAGTCCCTGACAATCACCCAGAAACTTAGATCACTAAATACCTATCTATTGGAGACAATTTTTAAAAGTAGGATCATACAATAGTGGCCATTTTTGCGACTGGCTTATTTCATTTGGCAGCACGTTCCCAAGGATTCGTTCATGTGGTACCATGTACGAGGACCTCTTTTCTCTTTATGACTGAGCACTATTCCACTGTTTGTAAGGGTCACATGTTGTCTGTCCTTTCATCTGGTGAAAGGCTTGAAGGCAGTTTCTACATTTTGGTGACTGTAAGCAGAGCTGCAATAAACACGGGGGTACAAGTTATTGGAGGGTCTGTTTGTTTGTTTCTGGGTGTGCTTGTCCAGATTTCTTCCTTCTATAATATGAACAGGGTTTTTTTCTTATAAAGCACTGTTGGCTCCAGTCAGCATGTAAACTGTGTCATTGGCCAAGTGTCTCTTCCCCCCTCTTGCTTTCCTGCAGAAGGGTCTATGTGTCTAAGTATATCGATTACATCTTCAACACCTCCATAAAGGAAGTCTATGAGGAATTCCAGACAGGATTTTACAAAGTCTGTGACAAGGAAATAATTCAGTATTTCCAGCCTGAAGAACTAAGGTCTGCAATCATTGGAAATGCTGATTTTGACTGGGAGGAATTTGAAAATGTAAGGAATTCCTAAAGTGCCTCACAGTTTTCAAAATATCTACCATGAATTCCCCAACCCTCACTCCACAAACCCTGTTTCTTTGTCTTCTCAAGAATGCGACGTATGAACAAGGATACCACAAATCACATCCAACTATTGTGATGTTCTGGAAAGCTTTCCACAAACTCTCATTGGATGAGAAGAAAAAATTCCTCAGTAAGTATTGCATGAAAAGATGGAACTGTAAATATACGTATTCAGGCATGTGTGCATGCGTATAAAAACTGGCTGATGGCAATAAGTTTGGAGCTTTTGATGCATGTAAATATGAAGTGTTAAAGTTTCTTACTGCATATATATGTGGAGTATGCATGTGTGTATTATGTTTGTGTGTGTACATATATATATCTATATGTATATGCCTTTAAAAGTTCATGTTGAAAATTTAGTTCTCTGTGCACTTTCAGGAACCCCCTCATATATAAAATAAACATTGTTGTGATAAAAATCATTATTGATGGTGAAATACGTATTCAGGGTAGAGCAATTATTAGAATCCAATTCCTTTACCTTCTTTCCCTTATGCAAACTGTTTCCCACTAAGATAAAGATGATGCTCATGACGGCGACCATGATGAAGAACAACATCAACAGTTTTTAGATTATGTCCTCTTGTTTTTTCACTTGGTCGACTCTTTGAAAGCTAGTTATTTTATTTCTTGCTATTGTAGGTATATATGCAGCATCAAACCTCCCCCCACTGTTGTTGCATTGATGCCAATTCATGGAGACCCTAGGCAAAGTTTCTAAGGCTGTAAGCATTTATAGGAGCAGAAAGCCTTGTCTTTCTCCCTCAGAGTGGCTGGTGGGTCTGAACTGCCAGCCTTGATGTATTCTCTCACCTTCTCCTCTCATTTTATTGCTGCCATAGCTACCAAGTTCTTCTAGAATGAACCTACCTCAAGTACAAGTCCTTAAAAAACAGAAATGTGCTTTCTCACAGTTTAAAAGGCTAGAAATTCAAATTCAATATACCAGCTCTAGGGAGAAGGTTTCCTTTCTGTCACCTCTGGGGGAGGGTCCTTATCTCTGCTGAGTGGTTTCCTGGCTCTTTCGAGAGCTCCATGTAGCACAGCATCTGCCTATCTCTGCTTACTAGCTCAGTTGCTTAGTCTCTGCTGGAGTAGTATTTATACATTGGGCCGATAACCACAAGGTCCACAGTTTGAAACCACCAGCCACTCCCTGGGAGAGAGATGAGGTTTCCTGTTTCCATGAAGAGTTACACAGTCTTGGAAACCTATGGGGGCAGTTCTACCCAGTCCTTTTTGGTCTCTGTGAGTTAGAATCAACTGTATGACAGTGAGTTTGGGTTTGGGATATGTCAGATGAGACTGATTCGAGATATAATCTGTAGTGATCCTGATTCATTGATACACCAAAGAGACCATCAGCAGCTACACTGGAGAAAGACTGGACTAAACGGCTGCCATCTCAGAGACCCTCAGGGGCCTGTCCTATCAGGCAGAGACTCCGTGGCCATGAGTGCACAATGGAACCATGAAGCTAGTGACTAAATGCCATGATTGGTCCACACGCTATCTCTATAGCTCTTTCCACACAGGAGACCAAAAAAAATTTTTTTAATGTGATTCAATTCTTCCTCTTAAGTTTTGTTCTATTAAAAAAAATCTTTGAAAAAAGTCTCAGCCAAATTCTATTTCTTTATAGTTTTTCTTACAGGAAGTGATAGGCTGCCTGCAAGAGGCATAAAGAAGTTTGGAATCACGCTTCGTTGTCCTAAAACTTTCAGCGAAAATGATTGCCCAAGATCGTTGACGTGCTATGATATCCTGGACCTCCCCAAATATTCTACAATGAAAAAAGTGGAGGAAGCGCTGAAAGTCACCATCCATAACTACCAAGGGTTTGGCTCCCTCAGGCTCGCACACCAGTAATGACCTCTGCAGGTCTCGGGCACCCTTTCTGCTCAGGACTCTCGCCTTTGGATTCTTTGGTTCTTCCCCCGCTGTAACTAACACACCTGATTGATAGATTTTTGCTGGAACAGACCCTAAGTTATGAATCAAGTATAATATTTTAATCCAATAAAATTATAAAGCAATGATGCTTGTCTTTCTGACCCTGCTATTTAAGATGTTTGCTTTTTTGCTGAATTATTTCTGAATAATTATAATCTTCAAATAAACTGAAGGTTAAAGACTGACCTTTTTAAAAATTATGGTACCTCTAATAAACAGTCTAACATATGAAAGATATATTGATATTTGAATAAAATGCACAAAAATATAAATTAATTAAACATTGAAGACATTTCTTAATTATGCAGATGTATAGTTTATAGCCATGATATCTACGTAGCTCTGGTTTTAGCATGCTGTTCAATAATTTATTTGAAAAACTGAAATGGTAAGGAATGAATTTATTTAATCATTTAATTACTGTGTATACATTCTGTATCCCAAGAACCATTCTAAGCGCATATCTCTAAGTACTGTTGGTTGAACCCTGAGCCAATTCAAGAACTCCTGTTTAATTTTATTTGGGAAAAGGAGAAGAAGGTAAATGACCATCATCATCGTGAATTGGCCAGTGAGAAATATGGAGTAGCATAATGGTGACATTACACATTGATCTGCCAATGGCCAGGCCAGCAGTTCAAAATCACCGTCACTCCACGGGAGAATGAAAAGACTGTCTATTCCTGTAAAGAGCTGTAGGCTCAGAAACTCTCAGGGGGTAATTCTACCTTGTCTTGTAGGTTTGCTATGACTTGACATCGACGCAATGGCTGCTATTTTGTTTCTGGTGTGAAACTGCCAATGAGTTTCTCGGAGACATTGTATTCAAGAATAAATTTTGCTCTTTAGTCATGTTACAAATATCTGCTGTTAATTTCACACTGTACACCGGATCTTTATGTAGTGACACTTTGAGGAATGAGTGATTATATAAGCAAGACCCACACTGTGGTGCGGACAGAGGAGAGGCAGGAACCACCCAAGGCAAGAATCACAGGAAAGAGAGATAGATAATTTATGAGAGCAAGGACACTAGAATGTGTGATGTCTAGAAAAATATAACCCAACCCGCCTCTAAGAAATTCACAATTATATTGGAGATGTCCGTTTTCCACACTAAATGGAGTGAAGACCCAATTTTATTGTTTGAACCTTAAGGATGATCCTCAATGCTTCGGGATTCACAACCCGCTGACTTTTAAGATGTGCTCATCAAGGCTTTCAATTCAGCATCTACATTTTCTGGTGGAAATGAGTGACTTTACAAGACATTCAAGGAAGAAAGGATACTGTTTCTCTACAAACTCTTTTAGAAAATTGAAAGTGTAGGAACACTTCCCAATTAATTCTATGAAGCCAGTTTTACCTGATGCTGAAATCAGACAAAAACATTACAGGGAAACTATCAATATGTCTATAACACGTAATTGTTAGGGGCCACCAAGTTGGTTCTGACCCATAGCAAGCCCATGTGCAACAGAACAAGACAGTACCTGACCCTTTGCCATCCTCACAACTGCACCAATTCTTGAACCCATTGTGGCAGCCTCTGTGTCAATCCATCTCCTTGAGTGTCTTTTTTTTTTTTTTAAAGATATCCCTCTACTTTAGCAAACATGATAGGGGCTGGTCTCTGCTGACAGCGTGTCCAAGTTGGTGAGAAGAAACCTCGCCATGCTTTCCTCTAAGGAGCACTCTGGCCTACCCTCTCTTGGGAGGGGTTTGTTTGTGCTTTTAGCAGTTCATGATACTTTTGATATTCTTCTCCAGCACCACAGTTAAATGGTATCAATTCCTCTTCAATCTTCCTTGTTCAGTGTCCCACTTTCACATGCATAGGAGGCCATTGAAAATACCCTGGCTTGGGTCAGATGCTTTTATTCCTTAAAGTAAAAATGCCTTGTTTTTCAATACTCTAAAGAGATCTTGTGCAAGATATAGATACTTCATGTGGATTCCAAGAAAACGGGAGTGAGAGAGTTCAGGGAGTGGACAGAAAGAGAAAAAAGATATGGTATGTGCTTCTTAGTGGGTGATTGTAACAGATAACTGGGTTGAATCCCAATGGCTGCTTCCTGAGGGAGTGTGCCCCATAATTGCCCATTGGAGGTAGGGAAGAGACACTGGAGGCATTTACCTATTCCACTGGCTAAGGGCTGTGTTTGCTCCCCCCTTTAGCTCCAAGAGATCCTCTTGTTCTTGTAGGAGCAAAAAACAGCAGTTGGACAGAGAAGAGATGGCAGATAGCTTAGATGGGAATTATTTTAGGGACATAGTGACCATGGTCTGGAGTCTTGGGTGTTTCACCTGTCTCTGTTGGACCACAAGTGGATCTTTTTTATGACTTTGAGCTTTGCTCCACATTTTTCTCCAGGCCCTTCTAGTATGATTCTTTTCAGAGCAGTTGGTAGTGGTAGCCCGGCATCATGTACTTTTTCTGGTTGCAGACTTGTGTAGGCTGATGTTTGAGTGACCTGTGAGCCCACAGAACTCATTGCTTCCACAGGCCTGTTAGTTTTTATCATTCTTTTTTCCTCTGGATGGAGAGAGATAAATAACTGCACCATGTACAACCATTTTTTAAAACTTTAAATCATTTTATTGGGCACTCTTACAGATATTAAAACAATCCATAAATCAATTATATCAAGCAAACTTGTACATATATTGCCATCATTTTCAAAGCATTCTCTTTCTTCTTCAGCCCTTGTTATTGCTCCTCTTTTCCCCCTCCCTCCCCCACCCTTTCACCCCATATACCCTTGATAAATTATACACACACATATACATACATACATACATATATATATATATATATACTTCAATACTTCATCTTACACCATGTGCGGAATCCCTTCACCCATGTTTCTGTTGTTCATCCCCCTTGGGGGGTGCTATATATTCATCATTGCTATTGATCAAAAGCTCTTATCTGTATCAATGTACAAACTCCTCTCTAGAAGGATTTGTGAGGTAGAATTGGGACCATAATAGTGGGAGGGGGAGCATTAAAAAACTTGCACCTGGCTGGTTCATCCCTTCCTTGTGACCCTTCTGTGAGGGGATGTCCAATTGTCTACAGATGGACTTTGGGTCTCCACTCCAATGCCCCCCATTCACATCAATTTGATTTTGGGGGTCTTCTAATGCCTGATACCTGATCTTGTCAATAGCTTATGATCACACAGGCTAGTGTGCTTCTTCCACGTGGGTTTTGTTGCTTCCCTGCTAGTTGGCTGCTTGTTTAATTTAAACCTGTAAGACCCCAGACACTGTATCTTGTAATAGCCGGGCACAATCTTCTCTTCGCCACATTTGCATCTGCACCCATTTTGTCTCCAGCAATCATGCCAGGAAGGTGCATGTCACACAGATCCGAGTGTTATATAACCCCTTTTGAAACCCCAGTCACGATTCATCAACAAACATGAAAAACATTCTTTGTGAGCTGAACTGTGCCAATTGATTTTCTATAAAACTATGGTCCTGATCCGCCCCCCACACCCCGGTCCAGCAACTGGTTTCCTCAAGGTGTTTGATTACATATAAGAAGTTTTCATAACCATTCCCTCTCTATGCTCTATCACATTCATGGACATATTTACAACAAATACCCTTGTACGAATATTCTTTGTCAAATCTACATATACTAGTGGATATCCGCCCACTTTCCCTTCCAAACTTGTTCAGCCTTTGTTTCTCTCTAAGCACTGCAAGACTGTATATGAGGGTTACTTTTGATGACTAATGGAGAGCTACCTTTTTCCTCCAGCTACAATCATATTTCAAGCCGAGTGGTTTTGTCTACACCTCACTACAAACACTGCTGTTGTTTTCACTGCTGACAATGTTTTGATTGTCCTTGATTTATCAAGTATTCTGATGTTTTGGCTATAATACTGTGGTACAGGGAATCTGAAATGTTTTAGCAACACATTTTTTTTGAGACTGAATACAAGAAGACAAACATTGTAAAAGTTTTCTATAGAGTTGCTAGTCATCCTATAATCAATCATGTTGCAATTCAATGTAGAAAGATTTTTGACCAAACCATTTTGTGGTTATCCAAGAACTAGTAAATGGAGACAATTTGCATCCTCCAGAGACTGAGTCCTCCTGTCCCGAGATAGCGAGACAAAGTCTTAACCATCCTTGCTACAACGGAGCCTTCTGGCTGTACTTCCTCCAAGGACGATTGACTCTTTTGTTCAGGTCTTTCATGGAAGCTTCTTCATGAGCACCATCATTCAAAGGCTGCCGCAGTAACCCTCACAGTGCGCTCAAGCATAGTGATGGGTTGTGAGGACCGCGCAGGGCCAGGCTGCTCTGGACCTACGGGATCCCTTTGAGTGAGAGCCGCTGCTGCAGCCTAATAACAGCGATCAATTTACAACTGTACGTGTCTTAGGTGATTCTACCATTAGAAATGGACCGTAAACATTATTAAGGATTTCGTAAGGTCCGGTTTGAGGGGGTGGGACGTCCAATGAGGGGAGGAAGAGGGGGACCATCATGTGAAACAGTGAGCTAGCTAAGTGGGTGCCACCAACCCTAGGGACCATGCCTCTGGTCCCTCCTGTCCAATCACTTCACAACCTGCCCCTTGTTTACTTTGGCCACATCCCCAACCAGCTTGAATCTTCTGAGTTTCCCTTTCGGTTTCCGTTTCCAGACTGCAAACATAGAAACAAAATCAGTTTCGTTTCTCTTGAGCGGCCGGCCCCGCCCCCCAAACAGCTGGGTTCAAAGTTCGACGCCTAGGCAGCTGTCCAGCGCGAAGCTGGGGTTCCAGGACGCACGGAGGCAGTGGACTCCCCGCGACGCCCGTGGTCTTGCTCTGGCCTCGCTCAGGTGGCGGCTTCAGCTCCGCGACCCCTCCGATCCCGGAGCCCCGGAGAGCGGCGCTGGGGGCCATGGAACGCACCCGGCGAAGGAGGTCGCGGGGCCGCCGGGCGCCCTCCGCTCCCGGACCCGACCCCAAGGGGCGCCCCAGCACGTCTCGCCCCGCGGCATCCGCGGGCCCGCGGGGCGCGCACCTCTGGCTCTTCCCCAGCCCCGGGGGCCACCTCCTCTTCCGCGCCCCGGGGCCGGAGGCGCTGCGCCAGATCTGCTGTTCCCGGGAGCGCCTGGCCGTGCTGGAGCGCGGCGGAGCGGCGGTGACCGTCCATCAGCTGCTGGCGAGCGGGGACGGACCCGGGAAGCTCCGTGAGTGGCGCGCTGGGGGGCTGCTGGGACCCTTCTCCCTATATATACGGTGTCTGGAGGGAAGGGGAGCGGGAAGACTTTGCTAAGCAGGATGGGAGACCCGAAAGGAATTTGGCCCTGCGGCTGCCTGTGGTTGCCTGGAAAACGGAAAGAATGGGCTGTGTCCTTCTGAGTCGCAGTGCACCTGAGGTCTTTATCCCAGGTTCTAATGTGCGCCTTTTTCAGGGTGTTGGAGCGAAATAGGATGGTCTGCCCCGTAAATTGAAGTGGAGTGGAGCGAGTGAGCGGGTACCAGCAACATGGGGATCTTCTTAGCCCGGGGGCTCCATCCGCACCCCCCTCTCCCCCCGCCCCCACCGCCGCCCTTCAGCGCTCCCTCCCACCCGCACAGTCGCCCACACTCCCCTCCTTCTTGGGGAGCCTGCCGCCACCGACAGCCTAGCGGGAAACTCCAGGGAGCCTTTCTATGCCGGCCTGTCGATACTGACAGTGATCTTACAGTTCTGAACGTTCTTTCTTCATTTTAAATAGATTTGAATAGTGACTGTACAGACTATCGCACAGAGTATGGTACTCTTCCGATTGCCAAACATCTTAAAGAGTGCTTTCAAATTACACTTTTCTGAAAATCGGGTCTCTCTCTGAAGAGCTAAGGTGGGGACTGCCATTCCCCCTTTACGGGTTGCAGTTGTGGGCTTTTGAGGGAAGGACCTATAGCATAGAGTCGCTCCACCGGATTCCCTAGACCTTAGGGTAGTGAATCCCACCAGAGCAGCTAGACTGTTTTCTCAACCTTCCTTTCACACACATCCTCATGTGGTGGTGACCCCCAACCCTAGCATTATTTTAGTTGCTACTTCTTAACTGTCATTTTGCTACTGTTATGAATCGTAATGTAGATATCTGATATACAGGATGTATCTTCATTGTTATAAATTGAACATAATTAAAACATAGTGATTAATCACAAAAATGATATGTAATTATGTATTATGAAATATTTATTTCTTATTATAAAGAAATGAAATGCTGTTTTGAAGCATGATGCGGCATAGGTAACCGGGTTCTCCTTTGTGGGCGGAGGACCTGCCTGGAGACAGATAGAGAAGCGGTGTCTCAGAGCAGTATCTCAGATGCTCAAACCATCGGAAATATGTGCTTTTTGATGATCTTAGGTAACCCCTGTGAAAGGGTCTTTGACCCCACAGGGGTCAAGAACTACAGGTTGAGAACCACTGAGCCAGCCTTTCCAAGAGTGACCTTTGTTTACCACTGCTCCACCAGAATTACTTGCTTTACAGGAAGGGGAAAGTAAATACCTACATTCTGCTAATAATTTTATGATTCATGTTCCTATATTTAAATCTTTTGATAGATTTTGTGAGTTTGGTTCTGGTGTTTGGATCCAGATGCATTCTGGTGCCTGTGTAAATCCAGTGGTCCCAGCATCATTCATCAAGAGAGGATCCTTGTCTTCTCAGATGGCCTGTGCGTGCTTGTGGAACATTATCGACAACCCAAGCACAATGCTCATAGCTTTGATCTTTAAAATGTCTTCTTGAAAATATTGGCATCTGTTGTTTTGTTTTTCATGTATAGAGCATCTTGAAAATTTTTATTGGTCCTTGCGTTCTTTTCTGGTAAAACACTTGTCCATATCTCTGTACCAACTAACTAAATGAAAATCTTAAAGCAAATAACTACTTTACAATTGTGTCTCAGTTAAAGCACAAGTATCAATCAATTATGAATCAATGCTTCCCCAAACTGAAAGAAATCCGTTGTCAAGACAATAGTCACTTAGTTTGGTAGGTTTTTAATTCTTGAATTTTTAAAAAGAAAATTTCATGCAAAGTCAAAAGTTATATAGTTGCAATTTTCCGGTGCTTGATTGTATTAGAATAAAATCATTCATAAGAATGAGAGTGATTATTACTGACCAGAGTGATGACAGTTCCTGCTTGGATTTACTTTTCAGAGCATATTAAATTAAAAAGAAAAATGAAGATTCATTCCGTGGACCTGGGAGCAGAGCACATGCTGATTTTATCCTCAGATGGAAAACCATTTGAGCACAACTTTAGTATTGAACATGCAAGGTAAGGAACTATTTTTTTTTTTTAGATTGGAAGAAAATACTTTAATATATTAAAATACTTACAAACAATAATTATAAAATTATTTCTCTAAAGCAGTTACATTTACTTGACATCAGAAGATGTGAACTCCTACTATTGATTCAGCTTTGTAATTAGCACTAATATTGATATCTTCATCATGAATAATGTTTTTTTATTTCTCTACAAATATAGTGGTAGTATCCAAATATCTTTATTATAAGGTAACTACTATGTTGTTATTTGGCTAATAGAATTGGTTCTGAGTCGAAACACCCTGTTTATAGCAGAATGAAACACTATTGAATTCTACGAGTTAGGTAGACATTAAAATATTAAGAAAATTGTCTATATCTAGTCACACATTTTCCTCCTTGAATGTACTGTATCTATTTTTTTTAATTAAATTTTATTGGGGGCTCTTACAGCTACTACAACATTCAGTACATCATTTGTATCAAGCACATTTGCACACTTATTTCCGCATACATTTCCCAATATTTTCCACCTGAGCCCTTGATACAAACCCCTTTAAAAAAACCCTCCCCTTTCCCTCCCCCCCCCTTTTTAAAAAAATAATCATTTTATTGGGGGGCCCTACAACTCCCATCACAATCCCCAACATCAGTTGTATTCAGGCCACTTTTAGACACCCATTGCCATCATCACTCTCAAAACATTCT